>CATIWM010404125.1:0-11762 GCA_949671775.1 Mallotus repandus | reverse complement strand
ATCATTTTATTATAAACAAAAATCTACTTTTGTTTAGTTTTTGTTGTTTTTGATGTTGAAACTGTTCTTCTTTATCCATGGGCAATGCGTTTCAATGTATTGGTGTTATCCGTATTTATAGGAGCTTTAATTTTTGTGCTTATTCTAATTGTTGGTTCAATTTATGCATGGAGAAAGGGAGCATTAGAATTGTCTTAGCTCTTGAATATTCCGCAAAAATAATGAAAAAAATAACATTATAGACAGTCATGAATTTCATTGAGTTTCCCTTACTTGATCGAACAACTCAAATTTCAGTTATTTCAACTACATCAAACGACTTTTCAAATAACATAATTTATAACATAATTTCATTTTTAAGGGGATCCTTCTTTTTTATTTTATTTTTTGTTTTACATTTCTCATCAAAGTAAATACAAATATGGGAATTTTCATTTTTTTCAACTAGTACTGATTTTGATTGATAGAGACATATGTGGATTAGTACAATTTTCTTTTTCTTTTTTAATTCACTCATTCTTTTTTTCGTACATACAAATATATAAAAATTTCATTTGTGTATGCATTACCGGAAAAGATATGACATTCAATTCGATTTCATTATATGGGTCGGGAGTAATAAAAAATTTCAAGTATCTTTTAGAATCTTGAATATAATGATATATATATAGTTAAATTAATACATAAAAATAAGTTTTTTTCTTAAAAAGTTTGGTCCTTAAACACTAATAATAGTAATGCATTTTTCATGATAGTTAAATATAAATATATTAAAATTTATAAATTTAAATAATTTAAATTTATATGTTAAAATTTAAAAATAATAATATAATATACCATAATTAAGCTAAGGGTTTAAATATAATTTTAGAAAATAAAATTTAAATTTTTTACTAAATGTTTTTGTGAAAGTATGGACTAATTTGTTAACTTAATTACTAAACTATCAGGGAGCTTTTTGTAATTTTTATTGTGCTATTTGTGTACATCTCAGACAATAGGGGTGTAAATGAAATTTTTAGGGCTAATTTAACCTTTATTGCAAAGTTCGGGGGGCAAATTGACCCAAAAAGTTTAAAAAGGGGCAATTTGAACATTGATAAAAAGTTTAAGGGTCGAATTGAACTTAATTCCTACTTAAATTGTTCTAAAAAAGAAGTTGTTAGACCATTCATTCACTAATGTTTTACTACTCTTTTACAAACAAGGGACATATATGGCAATAGGGCTGTAAACGAATCAAGCTATTTGCGCGTAGTTTGCTGTTCGGCTTGATAAAAATTTGTTTGAACTTATATATTAAAAGTCGTTTAATAAGCAAGTCGAATTCATATTATACAAAATTCGCCTCGTAAATTTTGTGAACAAATTTGAATAAAAATTCGTGAACTAACTCGTAATTTTAATGTTTCATAATTTAATTTTAAATATATAATATATAACTTCTTATTGTAAAAAATATTTATTAGAACAAAATTATAATTTTTATTAAATATATTATAATTTATTTTCAATTTTTAATGTATAATTTTAATTTATAGTATGTATTTTTTTAAAATATTTTTAAGTTCATTTAAACTCGTGAATAATTCGTAAACATTAAATGATATAATGAGTTTAGCTTGAACTCAGTTCAATTATAAACAAACTAAACCTGAATTAGTTAAAATTCGGCTAAGTTCGATTACACCCGGCATGGCAATCGGCATTGGCAAGGTTTGAGGAGTGGAGAGGCCTTCTGACCATTATGAATAAGCTAATGTAAAATAATTGATGTCCAATTAAATAAATTAGGCCTGGAGGACAACGTAATAATATGCTAATAAATTGAGAACTGCGATTATTGAAAAATTATAGAACAAAAGGCAGACAAGACAACACAAGATCATAATAATACACTTGTCTTCATTTGCTAAACAACATTTAATAAGTATGGCTGAAACTTTATTTGATCTAGCCGGCTCTTATTATAAAGAAAAAGTACAAGGAACACTCACTCTTTTACCTATTCAACTAGCTGTTTGTGTTTTATAAAGTGGCATTACGATAAGTTTAGTTTAATATCTGATCCTGTAACATATTCTGGGACAAAAACTTCACCATCAAACTATATAATTCTGCACATCAAGGTGAAAATAAATATATTTGATATGAATGTCCATTAAATGAGAAACAAGGTGATGAATGTGCATTAACTGTAGGAACAGAAAAGATCCAAACAAAATCTAAAACAAGATTTGCAGAAATGGGGAACAAGAAAAATAAAAATAAAGAAAAAGAAAAGTAGATTATGGATAGCAACATGACTGAGAAAGACAGAGATATATAAGAGACTACAGTATTGTTTTTGTGCTATATAATTTATTAATAGAAAGTGGTGCCCTCTCCCACCATTAAAACCATTTCTGCCATTTTTTTCTCTGCAAAAAACTCTAACCTCATTTACTTTCTTTAACTAGCTTTACCTTCCCCTCACTCTTTCCTTTATTCATTTTTAACTTCTGAAATGTCATGGTCTCTTCCTCCAGAGGCAAAATATGACCTGTCCCATTCATTCAGTAACCAGAAAATAAAAACAGGATTCTTTAAGCTACTTACTTATTGGTCACTGCAACATACACTGCATATTTTTTTTCTCCAGAATAAAATGTTGATCTTTCTTCTTCTTTTTTTTAAAAAAAAAAAAAAAATCTTTTTGGGTAGCTAGGGATGTTGTTTTGAATAGTTTTATTCTGTTGTGAAAAATAAATGAAAAAAATAGACTACTCTGAAGCTCTACTTATGATGATTCCAGCCCTGTGTTTGATAGAAACAAATGTAGAAACAAAGATGGATATATATGGAAAGACAAAAGCAACGGCGACCCAAATTCTCTTCTTTGTTGTTGAAGCCATCAATTCATCAAGAAAATAATCACTAAAATACCCACATTCCGAAGAGACCTAAATTATCTAGGTGATGGTGCAAAATAGAGAAAATTTTGCTATAGGGGAAAAACAAAAAAGATTGAAATATCAATGTTCAGCAAATTTTCTAAAAATGTCCATGTTGGTGTTTCTTCCAAAGAAGCTAGAATCCAAAACTCTTAAGCCTCCCTTCTTGATTGCAGGAAGGTGCCTTCCATGTTTTGCAACAACTACAAGGCCCTGGAAATGTCTATGGCATTGGAATGGAATGGATTAATGCTGCTGCTTTCTACTTCTGATTTGGTATCAAGATTGCACGAGTAATGTGACAAATCACATAGTTTTGATTACTGATGAGACTTGGATATGTACTTTTTTTTTCTTTAATTAGTAGAGATGTTGGAAAATTTAGGGGGTGATTTGGTTGATAAAAATAAGATGAGAATTAAAATTAACATAAGTGGTTAGAATCTTAATGTGTAGTTGACTAAAATTTACTTAGAAATCACCAATTCTTTATGAAAATCAAGTTAAATCAATTGATTAAATATTTTAAATAATATCGTATATTAAACATTATAAAATAAAATATATAAATTAATAAAATAATTATATATTGTAAGCTGAATGTTTTGATGATTAATTTTTGTTAGTTCTTATAATTATAAGAACTAACAAAAATTAATCATCAAAACATTCAACCAACAATATATAAATATAATTATGAATCAATATTAAAAAGAATTAAAAAACTACCACCTTATGAACAAATAAAAAGAAGTAAAAAACAATCATCTTGATTACAACTATAGAATAGGAGAGCAAACATTTGTAAGAGAAATCTAAACTTCTTCTTCCTTATATTCTAAAATATTGTTAGTACCTCGGACTACATTTAACTATCATTGCTACATGTAAAAGAAGGGCTTACATACACTTCATAGTTCTCCAAATTATATGGAGAAGCAAACCCATGGTAGTCCCTGTTATCCAGATTATATGAAGGAGCAAATCCAAGAGGAACTTGGTATCCATAAAGGCAGTAATGGCAGTGACAGTGTAGCCTATTGTAAGGATCATAGTGATTATAATATATGAGTTGCACTCTTTCACTATGTGTCTGTGACCTATCATTGTTCCCACTCTTGGGTATAGCTTTTTTCACTTCTACAGAACAACCTTTAAATTGATAATACATATTTTGCAATACAGTATCAACTGAACTCTCAGAGTCAAAAGTAACAAACCCAAACCCTCTTGATTTACCAGTATCTTTGTCGTACATAACCACGGCATCTGTAATTGCACCGAATGTTTTGAAAAAATCTTTGAACTCTTCATTAGTTACGTTGTGGGGCAAACCTCCCACAAAAATCTTCCTAGTCTTAAATTCTATGCCACTATTTTTGGCAATAGAATTATTATCTAGTTCTTGGTTTTTTGGTATTGCTCGTTTCACATCCACCTATATATACAAATCAAATTCAAAAAAATCAATAAAAAAATTGAAAAGAACTTATATAATTATTTTAAGATTCAATATTATTGATACTCAATCATAGAATTGCATGTAAAGTCATATAGAGTCATTATAGACAACTAATAACTAATGACAAAAATTAATTTTAGAATTGAGTTGTATTTGGAATTGAACTGTATAAAGTACTCTTTAACATCCATAACAATTATGGATATTAAGGTCTATCTCATGAATGCTGCCAGCATATATTTAATATATATTTAAAATTTTTATGTAAACTATGCAAGGCTAACTAACAATAAAAGATTCACAATAATAAAAAAAAAATTATGCAAGCAGTTTATGAGCAATTCGAAGATAAAAAAACAGGAAGATTGATATTGCTGACAAAAAAAACTAATGAGCAAACCCAATGGACCAAACAAAATTAGAAGAGAAAAGTACTAACCCTTTTTCCATCAATGACATGGTTGTGTTCTTCAAAAACTAAATCAACAGATGATTGATCTTCAAAAGTAACAAAACCAAAACATCTACTACACCCACTTTCTTTATCAAAAATAATTAAAATATCTTTCAATTCGCCATACTTGTTGAAATAATCTCTTATTATATCCTCACTTGTCTCTCTTTTCAATCCTCCCACAAACAATTTTGTGTTTGATGCCATTGATATATCAATGTACCCTTAAAAAAATTATCAACGTTTTCTTCTTCAATTTATTTTAGAATGATGAAATATGAGAGTAAAAATTTATATATATATATATTCGATGATAGATGATATGGGCGTAAGCTAGGGTTACATTGAAATTAAACTATGTTTTTTTTTTCGAAAAAAAGATTAGGATTGGCTAAATTATTTGATAAGTGGCACTGCTCGCATCATCAACAGTCAGATGCGGGCCATTATTTTATTGATGTGGTCCCACAAATACAAAAACATATTTGTGAACGTATAATTCTGTAATTTAAAGTCGTATCTTAAGCAGGGAACTGTAGAAGAAACATGGTCTTCTTTTCCCTCTGCTTCTATTTTTATTTTCACTATCAGCATCAACGCGATACATGAACACACACCACACAACAATCCCTAAAAATCAAAATTAAAACTTCTCATAGTATTCACAACAATTCTCAGGTACTTCCAATTAATTATTTCAAATTTTCAAACTGGTTTTTCATTGCTAGCTTGTTTTTTTTTTTTTTTCCGTTTCCGTTTATATTCTATGTGTGCATGTGTCCATGCGAGTAGCAAAGATTTTTTTAAAAAAATTTTCTTAGTTTTTGTTTGTTATTTTTATGAGTCTGTATGCTTTTGATATTTCTGATGATTATTTGGATGTGGGTTTGTGAATTCATCAACAATTCTGATGCTTAATCTAATCAAAGTTTTGACCTTTGCAATTGGGCTAGTTAATTTTCGCGAACACCTTGTTTTGGGTAGTTTAACTAAGGTTCTGATGATATGATCAGTTTTAGGACTTGTGTCCCTTTTTTTTAATCCACTGTGGTGGTTTATCTGATGAGATGAAAATTCATGCTCTGCTCTGTAGGGTTGAATTTTGTTCTTCCTTGTAAAATACAATTGGAAATCGTGGGCAAAAACGGGCAGAGATGATTGATGAGTTGCCCGCAGATAAGAGGGCTTGTAGTTCGTGAAAATTTAGACCGAGTTCGTCCAACTCATTAATTCAAAATCATGTTAATTCCACGAATTCCACACGTGAACCCATGAAGCTGATATGGATGCTTCGTCCTCTGCTTCAGCTTCTAGTCACTCAGAGGAGGAAGAGCATGAGCAGGATTCAGCTTATGGTTCATGTGACTCTGGGGATACAATCCCAAGTCATAGCAGTTTGTGAAATTATCAGAGGCAGAAATCAATTGGTGATCGTGGCAAATTGAGGTCTGCTTTAACCATTTTGAGCGAGGGGACCAAGCCTTCAGCGCAATCAACTTTCGAGTAAAGTGGCAGCCTCATTATCTCCTGTTCTCGTTCCGCTTGTAAGGCACGAGGTCGACCAAAATGTCATGCTGTTGGCTATTAGAGCTTTAACTTATTTGTGCCATGTGTTTCCTCGAGCATCTAGTTTTCTTGTTAAACATGATGCAGTTCTTGTTCTTTGTCAATGATTAATGGCCATCGAGTACATAGATGTATCTGAACAGGTATATTTGGTATTTTGTTAATAGATTACATCTAATGCACGCTATTTTATTTGTGATTTTGTTTACGCGACTTAGACTTTTATATATAAATTGTATTGAGTATAAATGTATCTTTTAGAATAGTGCTTGCAATCATTGGAAAAAATATCTTGGGAACAGCCACTGCCATGCTTACAGGCTGGGGCAATTATGGCTGTTCTTAGTTTTATAGACTTCTTTTCCACAAGTGTACACGTAAGTGAATATGCAAATTTTTTTGGTTGCTGGTATTTGGTTCGCCCAAGTTTGCAACTTTCTGCTGTCTGTGATTGTTTTTTGTGGGAGGCCTAAGCATTTATATCTGCTTTTCGTTTTGTCTTTGGTAGAGAGTTGCACTTTTGACAGTGGTTAATATATGTAAGAAGCTGCCAACGGATTGCCCTTCTCTGTTCATGGAGGTTGTTCCAACATTATGCAATCTTTTGCAATATAAAGATCGACGACAGGCATGGACCATCTGGAGTTTCTTCTATCTAGATACATACTAAGAGAATTTTTTTTTTTTTTATGATACTTATTTTTGACCTTACAAATATATGTTTTGGTGTCAATTTTTCAGCTTGTTAAAAATGTAGTTTTCTGCTTGATGAAAATAGTATATCGAGTCAGTCAGTCTTCTGAGATGTTGGATGAACTTTGTAAGCATGGACTAATTAATCAAGCTGCGCACCTTATACACTTGAATAGTAGAATCACTCTATCCCAACCACTATACAATGTATAGACAATTATCTGCATCGTGTTGCTTTTAATATTAGGCTGTTCACACGATTATTGCTGTTAAAGTTTACATGCTTGTTTCTATTTTGTTCACAGGATTTGATTGGGGTACTTGTAAAACTTTCATCTGGTTCAATAGTTGCTTTCAGGTCTCTGTATGAACTTCATATAAGCAGCACTTTGAAGGACATATTAGCAAGTTATGATATCTCGCATGGAATATCTTCACTGCATGCAGTATTTGGAAAGAGCAACCAGGTCTTTCTCTATCTGTCTTTTTTCACTATACAACATTTTCTTACTTTGCCTCTTCTGACAAGGCACTCATGAAATTTTTGGGGAATAAATCAAATACATTTGCCATGTGGTTTATGTGCTTATATAAATGTGTGAAAATGGATCAAATAAAACAAAAAGAGCAAATAAAAATGCAACATTGGCATGGATTGCTTGTTGCTGTCCCTTTTCTCTTCACTGCCTGCTTTGAATGGGCCCTGTCAGTTAACCCTTCTTTAGAGAGTCATGGTCTTCGCTTACTAGTCCTTCTCATTCAAGGACCATCACGCCCTGTATGCAAAATAAATAATTCCTATGTTTGAAATATATAACATATATTCAACTTAAGGATTACATTTTCACCTTTTTCCATGCAGATAATTGACAACGAAGCTCACTAGTTTTCTTGGCCAAGCTATCCATTTCACTTAACAGAAACCTTAAATAATAGAGATCTAGGAATTTTATTCTCACTTTGGTTTAAAGAAGGTAGTAGAGCAGGGACAACTCTTAACTCTATAATGCACTTTTTTGTTTTTGACCCTTGCACCTCAAATTTATTCTGCTGAAAATTGTCACAAGAAAGACACTTGTATTAGTTTTTGTTGCAATAGCTTACGCTTTTTTTTTGGATAATTACTATTACCCCCTTAGGTTAGGGTCTAATTACTAATCCGTCCCTCTTGTTTCAAAAATTAACTAAAAATCTTTTTAAGTTTGATTCGTTAAACAATTTCTCCATTCTATCTAAAAGAAACGTTAATTAACATAAAATGACATATTTACCCTCAATATATTATTGAATTGCATGAATGCTCCTGTTAACTGATTAATTTCTTCTTTTTATTTTTTATATCATCAATAATTAAATTAAATGTCATTTTAATGTATTTAATACAACTAATTAATATTAAAAAGTATAAATAATTTAAAATAATATTATTTATGTGTAAATAAATATGTCATATAAATATTAAAATACTTCAAAAATTTTGACACAATGTTAAAATATTTTGATAGTATATATATCAATAAACAAATTAATAATATAAGTAAATAAAAAAATTTTGATATTTTAAAATTATTAAAAATTGCTGGTGAATAAATAAATTTATCCAATAACATAACATATTATAAATATATTTTAGGCCTTGGGCATAATTTTTAAAAAAATAGAATTTTAATTTTTTATTAGATATTTTTTCGAATATATGGACTGATTAACTAAACTCTTATGGATTTTTATATAATTTTTATTGTGATATTTTTTTATATATTATACAATATGGGTATAAATGAAATTTTTAGGATTATTTTGACTTTTATTATAAAATTCAGCAGATAAATTAATGAAAAATGTCAAAAAGAGACAATTTTAACTTTCTCAAAAAGTTTAAAGGACAAACTGAACTTCATTCCAATTAAAAGACATGGTTGTTAGAAAAAACTGTCAATTGCTCACACCTTACTAGGTGCAATAACAGTGATTCATTAAATTTTAAAATTGATTGCTTATGTTTTGGTTTAGAATTTTTTTTATCAACAAAAACAAATAAATTATTTTAAAAATATATTTATTAAATTATTCTTTTTAACTCTAAAGAATTAACATTTACTTATATTCAAAATCAAAAATTGACATTAACTTAATAAAAATTATTTTATAAAACTATTAAAAACATCAACCACAATGAAGATACTAGAAGTTATGATATTATCAATAGTATATATTATTACTTACTTTAATTATTTATAATTATTTAATTGTTAATTATAATTTAAAATAATATTTATTTTATTATGATTTATAAAAATAAATTTTATGCATTTAATTTACATTACAAATAATTAGTACAAATATGAAATTAATATAAATATGTTTAGATAATTATTTTTATATTATCAATAATTAGCATAAATATAACTTTTAATTGCGTAGGTCATGATATTCAAACACTGTAATACAGTTGCTCAAAGAATTATAATCATTCTCAAACAAACCAAAAATTAACGGTATCATTTTTTTATAAATTTAGTTTATACATATATATATAATTTAAATAAAAAATATAATATAATTATTCTCATCTTGTTAGATCTGTAGTATCATACAACCTCTAATTAAATTCTTATTTTCAATTTTAAACTATGACTTAATTAAATCAAATAAAACTAAATTAAAATTTAACAAAAATTTGTATTAAAATTAAATATTATAAAATACATATTTATTCTCAATATTTGATTAAATTTGTAATATTATACCATATTTAATTTTTTTAAATCATACATTTTTTAAATTGTTACAATTTAAAAATATTTGTAAATTTTAATTTTAATTAAATTAAGTTTAGTTTGAAAATTTAAGGGTATTTTTGAAAATATTGACATTTTATCCTTTGACTAACAACATATTTCAAGAATATTTTTACACTTTTTAACAGAAGGAGAAAATTGTTTAACAAATCAAATTTAAAAGAGTTTTTAGTTAATTTTTGAAATAGGAGGGACAAACTAGTAATTAGACCTTAATCTCAAGAGGTAATAGTAATTATCCCCTTTTTTTTTTTCCCAACAATGGATTTGATATCAAAAGATATAATCTTATGCTAATTATATATGACATTAGTGTTGGTACTCTATTTCTCTATCTGGATAGCTCTCTACAACAGTACCCTTGGTTTGATAGTCTTCATTTTTCACGGGGGTTTACCCTTAGTCTTTTCTCTTTTATTAATGGTTTTATTTTATAATAAGATGTTTATCTATAGTTGTGTTTTTTGGTTGACAACTCTGATTCTGTTAGTGTTTAGGTGCAGGGCATGCTGCCTCTGTTTTGTGTTTTGGTGCAGATGGTATATCCATTGCTTTGTAAGCTTTGAAAGCTTCTTTTGGCTTGTAGAGAAGGTGTTTTGGTACAGAAGAGGTGTGTGCAGAGATACCGCATCAACAAGGGTAAAGTGAAGGTTCGGTTGGTTACTGGTGATCGCAGATGGCTATTAGCTCCTAGCGTCCTCTGCTTTATCTTGTTTTCATAGGGTCTTGTTCTTAATAGTCACCAGTTCTCTCTACAACATGGCTTGGAAAGACTCCCCAACAAAGCCATTTTTCAAGTGTTGGTGGAGTTTGCGTTTCTTCTAAGGATCTCTGTCACTTATTTGGCTCTGATCCCTTTATGTCTCCAGGACATAGTCAACTCCAACAGCTTAGGTTCGAAGCTATTCACTATCTGGTTGTCGTCAATGCTTCATACGCTGTTGATGGCGGCAAGGAGTGACTGCCTTCTAGGGTTAAAACCCTAATGTTAATGTTTATGTCATTGGGCTTTTCTTATTTTCAGCCTTGTTGTTCAAAAGCCTATATGTTGTATGGGCCCTTTGAACGTGTTGGCCCTTTAATCTAATTTAATGAATATATTTTATGGTTGTTCAAAAAAAAAAAATGACAGTGGTAGATCGCAACATATTTTATTTACATTCAGAATATTATATTTAATGGTTGGATGATTGACATATATTTTAAATATTTTACATTTGTCGAATAAAAATATATTTTGAATATTTTATATTTGTCTGATGAAAATTTAATAAGTATTTATGTATTATAAGTGTAACTATTTTTTTTGGTTAGTACAAATTGAGAGATGGGGATTCGATCCTGAGTCCTCATAATGTCTGTAAAAGCTTTGACCATTAGATGTAATACAGTTGGAGTGAGTAAAAATTTTTCGGCAAAACACCAATTTTTCACTCTGCACTTTTATTTTATTTCGAATTTTCCCCTTGCACTTTTATTTGTTCACATTGAGTTCTCACACTATTATTTTGGCATACATTGAGTCCTTAGGAGGAAAATCCAAAATAAAATAAAAGTGTAGGGGGGGAAAACTAGTGTTTTGCCATTATTATATTATTTTTCACTTAATTAAATCCTATAATTATTTTTTTCCAATCAAATTCTATAAATTTTAATTAAATTATTAGTTATATCAACAATGATAAATAAAACTAATTAAGTATTTTTTAATTTTTTTAAATATATAATTTCAATTAATATATCATAAATGAAAAAATATTTTTTATAAGGATAAAAATTATTTAATTTTGTCAGTATTATAATTTGTGTTAAATTTAAAAAAAATTATCCGAATATCAAATTTAAATTAGATA
>CATIWM010404103.1:0-10506 GCA_949671775.1 Mallotus repandus | reverse complement strand
GTATATCACCAAACCTTTCCAAGATATTATTTCCAATTTTATTTGTAATGTTTATAACATAATTTGATTGAATTAAACGCTTTGTTGAATGGTTGATTTTAAACGTCCATCTCGGGCTACGTGAGACGAGGTGTGACAGTTAGTGGAGTACACACGTTTCGAGGAACAATCACGATAACCTCACATGTTCTTTCGAGGGATCCACCAAACATAACATCAAGCTTGGAATAACTTTCCAGCGTGTGTTGATTCATTTGATAATTTTATCAAGTTTGGAATAACTTTCATTCAATGTTTTTTTGTTGATTTATTTTAATTGATCCAATTTTACTAGAAATTTATTTCATTTTCAAATGAATTTTAAATTTAATTTTAATGTTTGATGAAATAAAATTAGTTCAATTAACAAGAATAATTGATAAAATTTCTTAATAAAATATTTCTAAATTGATTGTAAAATTCTTTTTTTAAATCTACATCACTTGATTGTAAAATTTTAACATTTTTAAAAATCTTTAGGTCTACTGAAAATATTTTAAACTTTTTTTATATTTTTAAAATAAAAATATATATTCTATAAACTAAAAAATTTGAAAAAACTTAAATATATATTTTGAATGTAATTTTATCAATTTTCATTGTTATTTGAACTAATTTTTATTAGTTTTTTGCTGCTTTATCTTAACCTGAGGTTTCTTGGTCCAGGTTCTTTTGGAAAGAAATTTTGCCCCCTTCTAGATCTTTTTTGGTTTGGCGGGCTTATCTTGGTTATTTACCCACTGAAGATAATTTGCAGAGGAAAGGTTTTAATTTTGGCTTCTCGGTGTTGTTTTTGCAATGTTGCTCTTGAAACGATTACCATATTTTTCTTCAGTGTCCTCTTGCTAGAGAAGTTTGGAAGGCAATTTTCAAAAATCCCTTCCTTCTTCGGACTCTTTTGTATCTCTTGTCAATGTTGCTATTCAATGTCGCTTCAGTTCTCAAATTAAAGTTCTTAGGTATTCTACCATAGTTAGTGCTATTTGGGTACTATGGCATTGCAGGAATTTAATTATTTTTTAGAATGTTAAACCTGACATCTTTCTAGCTCTTCGAAGCCTTTGGAAGATGGTAAAGGAGTGTGACTTCTTCAAGCAAAGCTCTATGTCTAATTCAATGTTTGAATTACACTCTTTCACTTTCGAATGCTGCAGCTACTTCATCTAAAGCTCCCAAGATTGTTAGTATTACTTGATATCCTCCTCTTTCAGGTTGGGTGAAGGTTAACACTAATGGTTCGCTTTTGCCTTTCCAGGAGTCTTTGGTGCTGGTGGCATCTTTCGTAATTCTAGAGGTTTTGTTAAAGGTGCTTTTGCTTTTAATACATGTATTTCTTTTGCCTATATTGTTGAATTGAAAGTTGCTATGTTTGCTATTCGTAAGGCAAAAGATCTGGGCAAGTGTAATTTATGGCTTGAGTGTGATTCCAGTTGGGTAGTTCACTTATTTCAATCTCGTTCTGTTAATGTTCCTTGGATTATTATACATCAATGGGATTTTTGCTTGGCGGATTTACAAAGCTTATGCATCGTGATTTCTCATATTTCCCTTAAAAGAACTACGAAACCAAAATAAAAGATTACATCCAATCTAATCAACTGTTGCTAGAGTCCAAACTTATACAGCCGCTTGTGGTTACATGCTTAATTTCTCACAACTGCAGGACAGGGCGGGAGAGGGCACAGGAAGCATGCCATTTACATTGACGGAATGAGTTGATGCTTCAGTCCTGTCTTGTCTTGTCTTGTCTTCGCAGGGGTTGCATTTTTTTTTATCCTGCCATTTCTATTGGCGGAATGATTGGTGTGATTTTTGTTGTTTTTCAATTCTGCCATTATAGCTGGCAAAAATTTTTAAAAAAAAATTCACCACAAAAAGGAAGATGCTTTCATAATAAAAAAAAATTAATTTTAAATTTTATCATAAAATGGCAAATAGTCCAATAGTTGGATGTTTCTGATGATAAATGCATGACCATGACGACTACAAGTTCAAATAACTGAATTATTTGCCAAATTTTAAACTTTTGGATATTTTTTTTTAAAAAAGTAAATTTTGTAATTTCTTTATGACAAGCAAGCCTAAAAAGAAATTGCCAGGATTTGAGTCATCAGTAATTAAAAGTTACAACACTGCTCCTTTCATGTTGGGGCAATTAATTAAAGAACCGTACTAATATTTGGACAAAGCTGCAATCAATAAACTTTTTCAAACCCTTCCTAGCAAAGTCACTATGATCTATCAGTGGAAATTAGGAAGTAGATACTAAAAAGTAAAACCCCTGGCTTAGTCTCCACGGCTACCTAATATTTTTTAATAAATATTTTTTATTTTTAAATTACACTTATTAGTCAAGTCCAATGATTAAGTCACTCATGTTCATTTAAAAAAAAAGTCACTATATTCTATCGGTGGAAATTAAGTCCTCGTTGCTAAAACTCTGACTTAATTTTTAATAAATTAGAATGTTAAATTAATAAAAATTTATTATTTAATTAAAGTGATAAAATAAATTAAAATTTAATATTACATAAATAAATTACAAAAACTATAGCTTAACTTTTAATTAGTTTAGAGGTCAAATTAATAAAAATTTATTATTTAATTAAAATGATAAAAAATTAAAATCTAATATTACATGAATTAGTTACTAGAAATTTGACTTAATTTTTAATGAGTTAGTAGGTCAAATCAATAAAAATTTAGTATTTTTTTGGTGGAGATCATATAACGACCTAAGTATTGATGGATTGCATAATAAAAAGTAATTCTTCCTTTTTAAATTGACAGCAGTAGAAATTGAACCATACACCTCAAGATATTCTTAAAGATGAGTTGTCATTGATTACTCTCTCATTAGCTGAAAATTCAGTATTTAACTAAAGTAATAAAAACTAAAATATAATAGCACATAAATGAACTCTAAATAATTTCATATTATTGGTTTAACTTTTTAGGTCATCAAATATTAGAATCATTATAAAACTTCTTCCAGCTTGATCTCCGCAACCATAAATTAATGGAAAAAGCTTCTTGTTTTTTCTTTGTAAAGATTGTAATAGTTTCACAACGTCAATCATACAAATCATATACATTTATGATTGATTATATAGTATTTGCTAGGTTTTGTCTGCACTTAGTTGGCCAAATGGTAAAACTCCTCACGGGTATCAGACAAGTTTTGGATTTGAGATCTGCCAATCACCCCTCAATATATTTTAACTGAAAAAAAAATGCTAGGTTTTCACTTTCTTGTATCAAATAAGCACAAACCAGACATTACGCATACCAACTTCAGTATATTTCACACATGAAAATTACATTTTAATAAAATATTATTGAAATTTAGATATTAAATTATTTTCACTCTCATTATATTTCATTACATTTGTTAGACAAACCAAAGGTTGTTAAATAACTATTTCCTAATTCCACAGATAAAACATAATGGCTGTGAATACCAAGCCTGTGGTCATGACTTACTGTACATGAAAAATGAAGCCAACGTTCACCGTCAACGTCAATAAATTGCAGAAACACCTGTTGTATATATGGTCCCAACGTAAAAGATTCAAAACGCGTCCAAGTCTTACCTACTAATTTTGCTTCTCAAAAAGTTTAAGTCTTTTTGAGTTTTTTTAAAAAGTCCAAATCTTACCCACTAATTTTGCATCACAAAAAGTCCAAGTCTTTTTGAATTTGATCCGTCCTTTTTCGTTCCTTTCTCTCTTCATTAATTGAAGATTTTGAGAAGCAGTACGTTATAATGATGAAAATTGTGTTTGAGCAACTAATTGGTCAGGGCACAGCCCCGGAACCATAAGGTTCTGATTAGAACCGTGGAATTGCCAAGGGTAATCCTTGGCGGCTCCCAAGGATAGGATCTTTTATGGATCTCACACAAATTAGGTTAAATTTTTTTTTTTATGCTAACAACTAATAAATTAACAAACATAACAAGCGATATTAATAAAAAAAATTGATAAAAATGATTAATTTTCAACCTCATAAGAAGGGTAGGAGAAGTGAAGAATTTGAACTCTATCCTTAATATGATATCCATATATTTTTCCAATTAAACTACTCTTGAAACATAGTGAAACTTTTATTATCAATAAGTTTAGAAGGTGTATAAATAATGTATTAGAAATTTTTTATGTCAATAATTAATAATGTATTACTAATTTATGGTGAATTTTAAAAAAAATTTTGGTGAAAAAAATTTGAAAATGAAAAAGAAAAAAAGAAGTCAATCCGCCAGTCAAATTGGTAAATTAAAAAAAGGACAAAATTGCATGTCAAACTCCACACCTTAAAACCTTAAAGTAGCTGGAGTAGCTGGACTTTGATTTTAAAAATTAAAAAAAAAAAGAAAAGGCCGCCGCTTTAGGTAAGGTGGCAGACTTCCTTAAAGGAATAAAAAAAAAAAAACAAAGCGAAAAATATGTATATACATAAATTAGTAATTTTATATTATTATTATTATTATTATTATTATTATTATATTTCATTAATATAGCATAAAATGTAGGTTTTATAATATTTTTTATGTAATATAATATATTTTGCATGTTATATAATATATTTTTATGTAATATATTTTTGTATTAAAATAATATAATATATTATTTTTAAGTGTAGATTTATATTTTATTAATTTTTAATAATAATAATAATAATAATAATTTTATATCTTTTTGAATTAATAATAATAATAGTAAATTATTTTAAAATATTTTACCTTCAATATTCTACTTAAATAGCTCTAACTCAAAATGATCACAATTTGAAAAAAAAAAAAAAAAGCAAAATAATGCATGCAAATCCATACTGCTTGCATGCAACGGACGTGACCATGGTCACAATTTTTAAAAATATTGTATTTTTTATTATATATTTATTGATAAATATTTATTTCGTCTATATAATAGCAGAATATTTATAATCTTTTATAATAATATAAGTTTAAATGAGTTATTTATTTTTAAATTTTAAGTTTAAAGATGTAATAATTCGAATTTATTATTATTATTATTATTATTATTAGAATTATTAATATTATTACTATTATTATATTTATTATTTCTATTATTATTATTATTATTATTATTATTATTATTATTTTAATTATTATTATTGCTGTTATTAGTATTATTTTATTTTATTTTATTATCACTATCCTTATTATTATATAGATGTTAATATAATTATTATTATTATTAATTTTATATATATAAGAGAGCCATGGGGAGATGGACACATGGGTGTCCATCCTCATAAAAAGGGGAAAGTGATCTGCATCAGCGGAAAAAAGAAGGGAGCAGCGGGATTTTTATATTTTAGATGGCAAATTTTTTTTAGTCTTTGAACTTTTTTTCTTCTTAGTTTAATACCTAAATGAACTCCGATTGACCCCAAATTTGACAGATAGATTCATCTCATCCTCCTCTACCTTCTTACAGGTTTTATTTTGCAAGAAAATGTTCAAAATTTTCCTAAAAATTCAAAAAATAGTCAGCGTTCTTCCTCCATTTGGCACTGTTTCGGCGGGTTTCAGGCGGCGAGGTTCATTTCATTTCGTTCCTCTCAATGTCAGGAGTCCGTAGCCGCTGACCATACATCCGATCTACGTCCATAGAATATTTGATAAATATTTTTAGATATTTTTAATTATTTGTGAAATTGAGTTTGAATTTGATTTAGTTAGATATAGTTGTTGTTTGATTATTTGTTTTGGAGGTTGAAAGCTTGTCAAATATGATTTTTATTTATTTTTCTGAAAATTTTGAATTTTTCAGGTCTCGAGGTAATGTTCACGTTACTGTTTCGGACCCAGAGTATTTTTATATTTTTAATAAATTTTTATGTTATGTGGATTAAACTTTGTGAAGGAAGTTTTGTGAAATTGTGTATGAATTTTAAGATATAAATTTTTAAAGATTATGTTTAATTGTGTATTTTTAGAGAAATTATTGTATTTCATTAATTATTTGAATTTTAATTAAATGACAGTTATTTATTATATTTTAGACTATTTTTGAATAATGAAAGTATGAAAATAATTTTTATAATTAATTTTCAATTATTAGTTATTTAATGGTAATTTTGGAAAATAAATGAAAAATAAATTTATTTATTATTTTTCAAGCTTTAATGAGCCTTTTATTATTTTTTATGGTATTTTTGAGTGATTTAAATAGTTATTTACAATTAATGCTAAGTTAATTATAAAATGGAATTTTTATTCCATTAATGGATTTTATTAGCAATATTATTTATAAACAAGAAATATTATTATTTATTATGAAATAAATTATTTTTATATTTTTATTATATAAATGAATTATATTGTGATTTGACAAAGATTATATTTTGTTTATATATTTGTTGTTGATTTGGTTCTCGATTGGGCGTTAAGAGTAGTTCGAGGGCCCAACCCGAGATGTGAAGTGGTGGATAATTTTGAAGTGTATTTGTGTTCAGGAATGACTCTACTTTTAGTAGAGAGATGTCCGTTTTACAAAGAAGACTCTGCAGAATTTTCAGTAGATTTCTTGTAAAACGTGACATCGGATCTATGTTAAGTTTTGATATTATTAGGGTCGAGTCTTAGATCGAGTTTTCTTTAGAAATTTAAAACGTTTAAGGTTAGGATTTTATCCTAATTATTTTCATTATTATTTTTCCTATAGCTACACCGAAAAGCTAGGCCAGGACCAGGCCAGTCGAATTATTGTAGAAGAATGCACATCTGTAAGTTATTATTATATGTATGCATATCATGTAGAACTGTTTACCTAGCATCTACATATTTTGTTGTTAATGTGAAATAAATATGCTGCATTAGACCTTTATTTGTTATTTATCTATTTGATGATTATTAAAATATATATATATTTCATTATGTATATACATATTGTGAATATAGTGTACTTGACTTGGATGCTGTTTTTATTGTTGATATGGATTGTTGTTGTGATGTGATATTTTTTGAGGACAGTAGTAGAACGTGCTACCTAGTGGGCTACACTAGAACTCACATTTACTAAATTTTGCATAAATCTGCTTTTCTCTCAAAATCTGCAACACTATTCTCAAATGTTCTTCATCCTGTTCCCGAGTCTCAGAATAAATAACTATATCATCAATAAACACAATGAAAAATCGATCTAAATACATCTGGAATATTTTGTTCATTAATGACATAAAAGCAGCAGGTGCATTTGTTAGTCCAAAGGGCATCACAACAAATTCATAATGCCCATATCGTGTTCTAAATGCAGTCTTGGGTATATGTGCCTTTGAAATTCTCAATTGCCAGTATCCAGACCTTAGATCAATTTTGGAAAACACCGTTGCTCCTTTTAACTGGTCTAACAAATCATCAATCCGCGGCAAAGGATATTTGTTCTTTATGGTAACCCGATTCAACTGCCTGTAATCAATACACAATCTTAAACTGTCATCCTTCTTCTTTACAAACAACACTGGAGCTCCCCAATGCGATGTACTCGGTCTAATAAACCCTTTTTCCAACAATTCTTCTAACTGCTTCTTTAATTCTTTCAACTCTAAGGGTGCCATTCTATATGGTGCAATCGATATTGGTGCTACCCCAGGTATAGTTTCTATTTCAAAGTTAGTCTCTCGATGTGGAGGTAAACCTGGTAGATCTTTTGGAAATACATCTGCAAATTCCTTCACTACTGGAACATCCATTACTCCCGGACTAACTTTGGTTACATCTACTACATTGGCCAAATAAGCTTCACACCCCTTTTTAATCAAATAGAAAGCAGCAGTAGCTGAAATTAAACAAGTTGGAATAATTTTTCTTTCGCCTACAAAAATTATTTTCCTCTGTTCCGAGGTCTCCATAACCACTTCTTTTGTTCGACAGTCTACTATAGCATGATTTTCAGATAACCAATCCATCCCCAATATAACATCAAATTCCTTAAGCTTTATCACAACTAGATCCGTACATAGTGTATTCCCATTTATCACCATAGAACAAGATTTGACAACCCTATCTACAATTACAATACCCCCAGCAGGCATTGATACACAAATATTATACCCCAAGGTTTCTATATTGCTATGACTTTTCAATGCAAATTCAGATGAAATATTATACCCCAAGGTTTCTATATTGCTATGACTTTTCAATGCAAATTCAGATGAAATAAATTCAGATGACTTTTCAACGTAGCAGCTGCTGATATAGATGAGAATGTAACCTACAAATCCAAAACAAACAAAACCTTTTAGTGGAATATACAAAACCCTAAACCCTATTTTCACAATCAAAACCAAGTAAAAGAGAAAGAGACGTACGGCTTGAATTCTAAAATAGTCGGTATCATCAAGTAAGCCTCTTTCATCAGCACCCGCATCTTCAAGTGTTAATTTTTTAACGTTTAATTTCGATAGAGCTTGTTCAATAGATGAGAAGGCAACGGCGGTTGTTGCGAGGGTGCGAATAGCGGTGGCCATTGCCGGCAGCAGTACAGTAGCAGAGTGGTGTAGTGCAATGCACTGCGGGAGAACAATATGATTTTAAGCTTGGCAAAATCCTTGTCAACTTTTTAGCTTTGGCCTAAAGTTTCATTTTGTATATTTAGACACTCGAATTTTATACAAATTTAAAATTTTAAGTTCTCCGGTTCACTTTTTAATAAAAATTATTTTTTTTATCTCTAAAGTTTTATATTTTTAACATTTATACTATTTTTTATCTTTTAACACTTATATCATTTTTAAAATTTTTTTACCGAAAATAAATAAATTGACATATTTTAATTTTTAATATTTTAAATTATTATAAACATATTTAAATAATTTTAAATTTTAAAAATAAACAAAGAAGTTAATGTTATTATGCTAAAATTTAAAATATATATATATAATAATATTATTATTTTTCACAATATTTTAAATTATTGTGAGTAAATTTATATAATATAAATTTTTTTCATGTACCCAAAAAGCATGATTAAAAAAATGAAGGTTAAGATAACGGTTATAAAAAATTTGAGTTGGTTGGAAAATTTATCACCATTTTTTGGTAATATACAGACATGCATTGACATCCACTATTTATAAAAGTTATATTATAAAAAAATATTCATCATAATTTAATTAAAATTTTATACAAAAAACTAAAAAATGTATTAAAAATATAAAATTTAAATTTTGAAGAATTATAAATTTTTTTTATCATAATCTCTTTTAATTATGGTACTCATTTTCATCATATTATTTTATTTTCAAAATATAATATTTTATTTGAAAAACAGTAGTTTTATTATAATTTTTTATCTTAACATTAAATTGTTTATTTATTTTTAAAATTTAAAATTATTAAAAAATGTATATAAATTTATGTTTTTAATTTAAAATATTAGAAATTAAAATAAGTAAATTTATTTTTTACTGTTGAAAAAATTTTAAATGTAATATAAGTGTTAAAAGGTAAAAAATGGTATGAAAATTAGAAATATAAAATCTTAGGCACCAAAAGGAAATAATTTTTGTTAAAAAAGTAATATAAAGGTTTAAAATTTTAAACCTGTGAAGGTCAAGAGCCTAGATATATAAAATGAAACTTTAAGAGCCTAGATATATAAAATGAAACTTTAAGAACCTAAAGCTAAAAAGTTGATAAATTTAGAGGCCTCAATATGGATTTTGCCTTTTAAGTTTCTAATACAATAATATGATTTTACAGTGATCCTTAAAAACCTACTTCAAGAGTTGAATAATTACAACTCCCTCAGTTCATTTTAATTGTCTTTTGAAGTAGTGTCACAAAGATTAAAAAAAAATCTTATTTAAAAGGTATAATTATAGGGATAAATAATTATATAACTTTTTTTTAAAAAAAAACTAAAAGTTAGTGTAAAGTACAATTATTTTAATAGAGAAACTTACTCTAAAATCAAGATAAAAGTAAATTTGAGAAGAACAGCTTAGGACCTGTTTAGTTTTGGAAAATAAGGTTTGTTTTCCATAAAACTTTTTCAAGAAAACTGAAAAATAGAAATTGTTGTTTAGTCATGATATTTTCTAACTTTAAAAAATTAGAAAACTATTTTGCAAATTTTCCAAATTATGAAAGGCCTTAGAAAACTAATAAAAGATGTTTTCTAAATTTTCAATTTATATTTTAACATTTACTACAATCTTCTCAACCACCATTACCACCACAACCTCCACCACCTCACCACCACTACTACTAACCTCCACCACAACCACCACCAACCTCCACCATAACCACCACCACCAACCTCCACCACAACCACCACCACCACCTCCTCACCTCCACTACCTCCACTGCCTCTACCACCAACCTCCACCTCCACCACCACCTCCACCACCACCACCTCCTCCACTACCACCACCACCACCTCCCCCTCCACCTCCACCTCCACCTCCACCACCACCACCACCACTTCCACCTCCACC
>CATIWM010404071.1:0-12380 GCA_949671775.1 Mallotus repandus | reverse complement strand
AATCTAAGGGAATAGATTGTGGTGATTCAAAATCCTAACTTGGGGATAAGTTAGGTGGAGACATAGGATTGTTGAGAATCCGAACTCCTTAAATACTTGTGTTCATCATTCTTCTTTCTCAACATTCTTTCATTTTTGCTTATTTATTTTTAAGTTTTAATTTTTGTTCGATAACCCTATTCACCCCCCCTCTAGGGCATTTTTAGATTCCATGCACTCATGGAGTATGTGCATTAAATCATAGTGAGAAATTTCTTGAGGATTATGTTGACAAGTGGTATAGCAAAGAGAAGTACTTGGCAGCATATCAAATATGTTTGCAACTAGTTAAGGGCAGAAACATGTGGTCAAAGAGAAACATGCCACCTATGCTACCCCTTGAAGTCAATAGGAGGGTTGGTAGATCCAAAATTTCCAGAAGAAAAGATCCTGATGAACCCAGAAGGAGTGGAAAATTGTTTAGAAGAGGGGCTGGTATGACATGCAACCTCTGTCAAGCAACAGGGCACAACAGAAATGGTTACCCTAAAAAAGCTAGTGTAAGTGCATATTAATAATTTAAAAAAATTTCATAAAATGATTGGCATAACTTCAAGATGAGATTAATGTGTGTGGAATTTTACATGAATAGATAAGTAGTGAAGGATCAGGTACAACTGAGGATGCAGGGTGTAATGTGAATTCAACAAGTTCAAGATGTACAGCAGGAATAACTACAACTATTACATTAGGAGCAGGAATAGCAGGCACAACTGCTTCATGTGCTGAAAAAGCAGGAATACATTAAGTTTAAACAGTTCTACCATTGTCAGCTCCTATATAATTTTGAAAGGAAAAGGGAATTAATATCAATGAACCCTCTCAAAATGTACAAAAGGAACAGGAAACAACTGATATATTGGAAAAGGAAGTCACCAATGGTTGCTAATAGGTATAAAAAGAAGGAGCAAGGAATGAGGATATTTCATGATCAAGTCACAGGACAAGTGAAATGGAATGTAAGGAAAATTTTTAATTTCATTCTAATATTCAATAAGAGATTGTGGTTTAATATGATATGTTACATTTCAATATAGCCTGACAGGTTGGGAGAAAGGATTATTCACTGTGTTAAACCTGTACCAACTGAGAATCAAAGAATTGTGAGCACATACGATCATGAAAAGATAAAATTTTAAGCAAATCCATCATATGGGAGGTTCTGAGCACTAGGTTTGAAGTGGGTAGGGAAACCAGCTATTAATGGAGAAAAAATTACCATGGAAAGGGATAAACTCATTGCAAATTCTAAGAAAAGAACCCGAGATGAGGGTGCAAGTTCATAGACAGGAGCATTTCCAGAAGTAGCAAATCCTCCACCAAGGGCACCATTACCTAAGGTTGTTAAGGCAACAACAAGGACCCCCAAATTACAGATAAAGAAAAAAGTGTTGCCTCTAAAGGCTAAGCCTATTTGGAAATAACTAAACATGTGGATAATGTTTTTTAGTTTTTTTATTTTTGGTTTTATGCTTAGCAGCATCCACAGTAGCATAGATAGCAAAACAATCTCAGATTTATATAATCTGGCTAGCAAAGGGAAACTACCACAAATTATGGAAATCTGAGAATTTTGGTCACTTTTTATTAATATCTTTATATATGTACACTGCAGATTCAGAAAGTTATGGATGAATACTGCAAATGTTACTCTTAAATGTATAAAGTTTATAAACCCTTCTAATAATGGTTAATGGTTTGCATTTATCATAATTCATCCATTTCTTACAATATGCAAGTTACACATCCTGTGAATTTGCCAAACAAAACAACAAGTGCAAATGAGAATGAATAGCAAAAAACATTTCATTTATATATATATATATATATATATATATATATATATATATATATATATATATATATACATACAAGTGTTCCTTCAGTTATTAGTGCTAACATAATTACACCTCCATATCCTGAACAGCTGTAACAATAACTGCTCGTACACTAAAAACGCTGTTAATCCTACATAATTCACCCCAAAACACCAAATACCTATTTACTAAAAATTTCAACCATAATAACAAACAAAAAACACCAGGTAATAATCACAACACATAAACACATCTTCCACTTATAATTCTAACCAACTTCTCTAGCATTTTTTATGTCCCCTTTAAGCTGAGCAAATTCAAGCTCCAAATCACCTAATTCTTCATGCTTATTTCTGTCACCACCATAAGACTTCGATGCTGCATTCTCAATCTTCAAATTACCATTCTCTTCAAGTAATTCCCTAATCACCTTCGTTGCTTAAGCATAAAATGCTTCATCATGCCATTCAAAATACTCGCATCCTCTTCTGTCTCCATATCTTCTATTCCTTCCACTCTCCTTCTTCTGCACACATAGTTAGCCATCACAAATACACAGCAACAACTTCGATAATACACAAACCTCATTACATCATCTTTTACCTCCAAGCTGACAATGCATGAATAGAACCTTCTTCCAGGATTTTGCTCAGTCCAGGAAACCCACCTTGGTGCCTTTAAATTACAATAACAGAACCGTGGTCGACCTTCGTAGTCAAAATCCGGACCATCACATGCTGGATACCGCATTCTCGATGATGCTTCATAAGATGAAGAAATTGATCTTCGAGAGGCTGTTGACATGTTTATTTTGATTTGATTTTGCAGATGATTTAGGTTCCACCAATTGGGATAAAATTTTAGGGCTTTTATATCAATTTGGGAAATTCTAGGGTTTCTATATCAATTTCAGGAATTTGGGATTTGAAATTGTCAAACTAATATTATTATTAATATACAAATAATTTATTATTTCTTCAGGTCGTGATTGACATGCGCTTGGGGAAGACCCAATTTGGGTTTAAGGGGCCGAAATATTGAAAATGTGGGCTTACTTGACAGTAAAACTCGAAAATGGGCTTATTTGAACTCGTGACCCAAGTTCAGGGGGCCCTTTGTCTATTAATCCAAAATATAAGAGGTAAAAAGAGGATTGTCCAAAAATTAATCCTAAAAAATTTCCTAAAAAAAATCGTACTATTAATTGAAAAATTGTGTACCTATAATGAGGAATACAAGAAATCACATTATTTTTTCCTTGTTATTTTGTGCTACTATTTAGCAATAATTTTAGTGAAATTGATCCCACCCACAATCTGTGATCTCGAGGCACAAAATTTCAACAAAATGCAATCATTTCCTCACAATTATGCATTTTTATGCGAGGCCCAAATGGAGCATATGTTAGACTGGTCCTTTGAGATCCCATATCGTTAGATTGTGGCCTGGATGTGTGAATTATAAGCATGTGCATGGACCTCTTCCAGTCAACAATTGCCTAGAAGTTGGTGCGTGTACAGTAAGTTTTCATTGTTAAAAAAAAAGGGCATATCATATTAGATCCTTTTTGTGCATTTGTTTAGGAAAGGCTGCCTTCCTAAACAATTGAAAATTTAAATTTGTAATTTTTTTTATATATTGCCAATTTTTTAAATTAACACCTCAAATTAAATATTTACATTTACATGAATTGACCATTTTGCTCCTTATAATTATATGAATTTACCACTTTGTATGCTTGCATGTCATCTCATGCACGTGTCTTACTAACGGTGCAAACATGTATTTATATAATAAGTTATAAAAAAAAATACTTGGTATAATTGTCTTACTATATAAATAGTATAATAGTTGGTCATATGGTGCCATCAGCCATGTGACATATATTAACATGTACCCTTAATTATGTGGAAGTATGAATTGACACATAAAAAAAGGAGGGAAAATATGTTGTTTTAGAGGGAAAAAGATATTAGTTTTGGAGGGAAAATGTATTAGTTTTGGAGAAAAAAGTGAGTTAATTTTGGAGGAAAAAGTGAAAAACTTATGTCTATATATAGTTGTGTCCTTACATAGTCTTTGTTTTTTTTATCATCTAAAAATGTCTATGGATCTATGAAGGTGTAAATTCTTTTAGAAAGTTGGAGAAAAATGAAAATTTATAATCAAGTTTGTGGAAGCTACAATATTTTCACTTGAAACACTCAAGTAAGTATTTGTTCCTATTAATTAATGAAAATTTATAAAATTTGAAAGAAAAAAATTTTATGTTAGCAGTTTAATAATAATATATAGCTTATTATTTTGATTGGAAATGAGAATTTGGTGATAATTTTGTTGTTGCATGAAATGTAGGGAATAATGAATTTAATAAATCAATAATTGTTATTTTTTTTTATTATTAGTGAGATAATTATTTTTAATTTCTTAATTTGATTGAAAATGAGAATATGGAAATAATTTCGTTGTTATGGAGTATTGGCAATAATGAATTTCTTTTGTTAATAATGTTAAAGTAATTATGAGTGAAATATAATTATAATAAATATCAAATTTCTCCATAGTTTTTATTTCTGGTAAAAATAGTGGAATAAAAATAGTATGATATTTGAATATTGTAGATGGCGGGGTTTAGCGCGCATCCAAGTTTATTGCAACCGCGACACTGCTTGAGCTCAGGGCTCTAGGGAACACACTAACCACTATTACAAAGACATGGCGTGGAGATGAGGAGTCGCCACCTAGGGTAATAACTGGGACAAATTGAAAGTGGCGGTAACTCGATTCTTTAATACAAGCTAGCACCACATCCAGAAGTACTGGATATGGAATACCAACTTCTTTTAGTCTCATGTTCATTTAGAATTAGTTTATGAATTACTATCTTATCATCTAATTACATGCACTTTCATATAAACCCTAATTAAATATCCATCAATCCCAAAGGCAACAAATCATGAAAAAGCATATAAGAAATGCATTCATACAAAACACATCAACCCTAGGTTACTTTAATCTACATATTTTAATTAAAGTGAGCTAAGTTTATATATTTCAATTTACAAATGAACCTAAGGTTAATGGGCCTAATTCCTACTCAATTTTATTTAAATGAGCCTAAGTCTATTTATTTTATTTCTAAAATAGGCTTAAGTCTTCAAATTATGAAAATGCTTTAATTAGTGGGCCTAGTTCTACAAGTTTTAAATCTAAATGGCCTTAATTCTACAAATTATGAAAAAGGGCTTAATTAATGAGCTAAGTCCAAATTAATTTTATTAACTAAAAGTGAGCCTAAATTTAATTAATTAGTGGGCCTAAATGCATCTCTAACCTAAAATCTAATTAATTATGGGCATAAAAATCAAATTAATTAATTAAACCCTAATCCTAATTAAATTATTAAACCTATAGGAAAAAAGTGAATCTAATTAATTAGCCTAAGACCTAAAATTATGAACTTAAACACAAACAAAACAAACATAAAAAATGAAAATTAATAAAATAAAATAAACATTTATGACATAAAAAACGTATAAACACATAAAATACAAAAATAATAAACATAAAAAATAATCATAAAAAATCAAATAAATCAATTAAAACATGCATCTAATGATTTCTAACCCTAATTTAATTTACATGCAACCTAAATTAACTAAGGCCACCATTAATTTTAATTAGGGTTTACTAAATAAACCTATTTACTAATCAATTTTTAAAAAACAATAAAAGTAGAGGGTTTCACTATGATTCCACCAATGGGCTATTACAATGATCTACAAAACAAAATAATTAATTAAGTACAAACCCCAAAAAAAAACATAAAATAAACAACAAAACAACCAAAAATTAAATAAACTCTAAAAAACTAAATTCAAGTACACAATAAAAATTCATAGCGTTCCATGGGTTTTTATGGATTCTCCATAGGTTTTCTCCATGTGTTCATGTCATCCATCAATCATCATAAATATACAAAAAAAAAAAAAAACAAATATGGATTAGTATTAAACAAAATTAAGAATTAAAATTAAATAAAAATAGAAAAGAATATAAAAGAGATGGTTAAATAGATACAATATTGATTTGCTCCTCAGAGTGGTGTAAATCACCGTTGCTTTGAATAGATCTTCAATAATTGATTATTCTTCTCTAAAAGGTTTACTGCCTCTTTAAAAAAGTACGTAAAAAAAAGAAGAATTTTTATCTGCGTATGTAGATGTGCGTGTGTGGCGTCCAGCCTCCTCTTTTTCAAAGCTCTCTCCCTTTTCTTTTTTCTCTCAAGAGAGTTTACTGTGAGGTTTTATATAGAAAACCTACCTCAAATCACGTACTTTTTGTGACTTTTCCCTGGTGAGTTTTGGTTTAATAAGGACTTTTAATTTCTAGAAAAATCCTAGAAAAGGGATTTATCACATCATTCGACCAATAAAAAATCAGAAAAATAATTTTTTATTTACTGAAAAATCAAGAAAAAAAACACAAACAGAACACAGAACAACATAATCCCGATCGAGATTATGTAATTCCGATCGGAAATCTAAAAATCCGATCGGAAATTTAGTCCAATTTTTTTAACTTTTAATTACAAAAAGACCCCTTAAAGAAATAAAATTTTACAAATTAAGTCCTTTAAAAAATAAAATAAGTTCTTTTAAAAATGTAATTAAGCTTTTGAAATTTCAAACCTCAAATATTGAAGATCTATTTATAATATTTTCATCATTGAAGTCCTCTATCGCATCCACACTCCATCATCCCGAAATTGGGTGCTTACAAAGACACGCATCAAATATCTAAATGATTTTGGTTGCTAGTGAAAATATTGGAATAACATGATTATTATAATCGAATAAATATGTTGAATATCTCCATAAATGTAGCAACTATGAGATATATTTGAATAATCATACTTTTATATTCGAATATAGATGTTAGATATTTTTATGTTTATATATTTTTTATGTATGAGTTTTATACTAAAATTGTAAAGTAGGTGAGTTAAATAAAAAAAATATTACCATAATATGATTTTGATGATAATATTACCAATATATCATATGTTGATTTGCTGCTTGGAGCAGACATGATACATACGTGGCAATGCTTCATGTAATTCCTCAGCAATTCTCTTAATCTCGTAGTCCATATATATAACAATGAAGCTTGACTTCCATATCCATTACTTTGAATGATGTTGTCAAAATTTATACAATAAGAAATCATTCAAAGTAATGGGCATAGAAGTCAAGCTTCATTGTTATATATATGGACTGAGAGATTAAGAGAATTGCTGAGGAATTACATGAAGCATTGCTACGTATACATCATGTCTTCTCTGAGCAGTAAATCAACAGATGATATATTACTAATATTATTATCAAAATCATATTATACAGTAATATTTTTTTAGTTTAACTCCACTATTTTACAATTTTAATATAAAACTTATACACAAACAAACATATAAACATAAAAATATCTAACATCTATATTCGACTATAAAAAGTACGATTATTCAAATATATGTAACAGTTGCTACATTTATGGAGATATTCCACATATTTATTCGATTATAATGCTCATGTTATTTCAATATTTCCACCAGCAACCAAAATCATTTAGATATTTGATGTATTTATCCGAATGTCATATTTTTTTTATTCCAATATCTTTACCAATAATCAAAACTCTAGAGAAATTTGATGTTTATTATAATTATATTCACTAATAATTACTTTAACATTATTAATAAAAGAAATTCATTTTGCCTATACTTCATAACAACAAAATTATTACCATATTCTCCTTTTCTATCAAATTAAGAATTTAACAATAATTATCTCACTAATAATAAAAAAATAACTATTATAGATTTACTAAATTCATTATTCCCTACATTTCCTACAAAAAAATTATCACTAGATTCTCATTTCCAATCAAATTAATAAACTATACATTATTATCAAATTACTAATATAATATTTTTCTCTTTCAAATTGTACAGAATTTTATTAATTAATAGGATTGAGTGTTTCAAGTGAAGATAGTGTAGCTTCCACCAACTTAATTATAAACTCTCTTTTTCCCCAACTTCTTAAAAGAATTTACACCTCTATAGATTCATATACATTTTTAAAAGACAAAAAATGAAAAACAAAGCCAAACTATGTAAAGACACAACTATATATTAATTTTTTCACTTTTTCCCTCTAAAATTAAGTTACTTTTCTCTCCAAAACAAATACATTTTCCCTCCAAAACTAATGTCATTTTTCCTCCAAAATAATGTATTTTCCCTTCTGTAATTGCCCGGGGGGGGGGGGGTTAATAGGGCTCTTTGAAATTTAAAAGACAATTAAAAGAATTAAGCAAGATAAGAAAGATTAAAAGAAGATTAGATGAGTAGAGAATCAAACACAAGAAATTAAGGAGTTCGATTCACAAATGAATTTGCATCTCTACTTAACTTATCCCCAAGTTAGGATTTTCAACACCCACTCCAATCTTTTACTTGAGATTGAGTTTACAAGAGTTTAAGGCTCACTCTTCAACCGTACACAAACAGGAGTTTTCTTGGCTAACTCTAAAACCAAAAATTCAAGTGTTTTAGATGGCTAACACTTGAACCAATTCCACTTAGAGCTAGTTCCTTACTTCTCTTTCTTAAACCCAAGAAATACAAGAAGAAGAGAAAACTAGTCTATCACACAAACCACACTCAATTAAAATTGATTATAAAGAGAATTAATGATTGAAGCTTTAGAGAATTGAATGCTAAGAAGAAGTTGTTCACCAATCTATCTAACCTCTTAAATGAGGTTTTATGAAGTGTATATATAGTGAAAAAATTAGGAAATAGTTGTTGGAGCTCATTCAATTCGTCCATGGCCTCATCTTTTTTCATTAATTGTTCTTCCGCTTTTTGTAAGGATTTCACTGGTCCCGGTCGAGACATTTGAAAACATTAGCCGTTGGAGCTTCAAAATCGTTGAATGTCGGGATGTTACTCGGGACATTATGTCCCGGGCACCATCTCGATTAGGATATTGTCCAGGATGAGTACTTGAAAAAATCTTCAAAATTGAATCACTTAGGTCTCAGTCAAGTCATCTTCATCCCGGTCGGGACTGTCCAGTCCTAGGTGATGTCCCGGTCGGGACACTACTTGGGACTGGTTCTAAAAATTTGACAGAAGCTTCAGCAATTTCATCCCGGTCGAGCTACTTTGGTCTGGGGTAGGATTGCCATGTCCCAGTCCATGTCCCGACCATGTCCCGGTCCATGTCCCGACCATGTCCCGGTCCATGTCCTGGTCCATGTCCCGACCATGTCCCGGTCAGGACTGGACCCGAGATCGGTACTAGTTTTTTATCAAATTCATCCTAGTCCGGGGCCCGGTTGGGACTCAGCTCGTGACTGCATCCCAAATTATGTTTTTCTTGATTTTTCTTCATGATTTTGACTTCCAAATGAGTTCTAACTTATACATACTTGAAACAAACATATTAGAAGCTAAAAATTAAGTTTATTAAGATCAAAATTAAGATTGATCATTGCTAAGGTCAACAACTTTTTATTTATGTGCTAATTCATACTTCTACATAATAAAGAGCGCATGTTAATATATATCACGTGACGACATATGACTAACTATTTTACTATTTATGTAGTTGGACAACTATACTAATACTTAGGTTATATATAAGGTGTTAATTTGATAAAATGGGAAGTAGAAATAACATTATAAAATTATGTAAATAAAACTAGCTTATGTAAATATGCCTTTTTTTTTCTACAATTTTACTGTTTGCATGGCATGGGAATAAGACAAGTGATGATAATACCAAATAGTAATCCTTTCCCTTTGCCATTCACATATACATGTGGCTTGGTAGGAAGGCATAGTACGACGATTTTACATGTTAGCTTTGACAAGAAAAAAAAAAATTTACGGGTGTGGAACATTATAATAATAGGTTCCACTCACAAAACTAAAATGATAAATTTTCGGAATACCCATGTGAAAGAAATTTAATTTATTAACCTGTGGATCATATGAGACAATACAATAGTATATATATTTCACTTACATTAAATCTTAAAGATACATTTTTAGAATAGTATTATCCTATTTATAAAATAGGCTAGCTGAGCTACGAGCAGTTTATTTGTTCGGTTTGATAAAAGTTCATTCGAGTAATTTATATATTGAATTTAGTTTAATAAACGAGTCGAGCTTAAATTATAGAAAATTCGGCTTGTAAAACTTGCAAACAAGTTTGAATAGAAGTTTACGAGCGAACTCGTAATTTTAATGTTCAAATTAATAACTTGATTTTAGATATACAATTGATAAATTTTTATTATAAAAAATATTTTAAAAAATATATTATTAGAATAAAATCATAATTTTTATTAATTATATTATAATTTATTTAATAAATAATTTATTTTTAATTTTTCAATGTATAGTTTTAATTTTTATTTTACATTTTTTAAAATTTATTTAAGCTCGTTTAGACTTATTTAAGCTCGTAAATATCAAGTGGTATAGCGAGTTTGGTTCGAATTTGGTTTGATTATAAACAAATTAAATCCGAACTAGTCAAAACTCGACTTGATTACGCACCTATCTATAGACCTTGGATGTTACAATAGGAACATTATAATAGTAGGTCACCTTCAGTAAATTTAAAGACAAATTTTTAGAACAATATTATTGAGAATAAAATTCTTAGAGAGGCTTGGTGATGTAAATTTGACAATTTAAGGTCTCAGGGTGTCTGCCAGGATATTAATCCATTTAGGCATCATTAGACCATTCATATACATATATGTGTGTAGAGGGAAAAGTTAAGTTCCTAGAATTAATGTAAGATTAAGAAATCCTGGAATGTAAATAGTACCAACTAAAAAGATAATTATGAAACATAAATGTTGGTTTGTAAAATTTCCACATCGGGAATATGAGAAAAAAGGGGAGGAGTCTTTAGTTATAGATAGATTCCTTTCTCCTTTAGTTTTCTCATCCTAAAATTGTCCGCTCTCATATATTGGCAATTGATTTTTTTCTCTCTCTTTTATAATATTTTCTTAATTAGTGAAATGTTATTTTAGTAGTGTCCAAGGATGTAGGTATAATTGGCCGAACCTCGTTAAATTTTGGTATTCTCTTTTATGTCTATTTAATAGCTATTGTTGGGTATAGTTGTTGTTAATTATTGTGCTATTAAAATTACTTGTCTTGATAGATTCTGTCTAAGGAGGGTGGTTTTTAAGGAGACATTGTGACCTAACCATTCTTTCCTGGGAATCTATCTTGGGGTGATTTTTATACGATCGTTTTCACTCTAGTCACCTGTGCAATAGTTCTCAAGGTGAATTTATTATTGGTGGAAATTAACCCAAATTTCACAACAATTGGTATAAGAGTTATTGGTTTATTTTAGTATGCTCTGTGGTTGCGGCTTAGGCTGATCTTCCACATCAGAAAAAATTTTCTTGGGTAATGGTAGACAACACAAAAGAATTCACATCGAAGTCAACAGTTTCTTCATCTTCAATTTTGGGAAGAACTGTTGTGACAAATGCTAGATTTGCAGTGGAAAATTTTGATGGCATCGGCCATTTCGGCATGTGGCAAAGTGAGGTTCTAGATGCTCTTTTTCAACAAGATCTAGACATTGCCATTGAAGAAAAGAAACCAGATGATGTTGAGGAGAAAGAGTGGAAGATGATCAATAGATTGGCATGTGGTACTATTCGATCGTGTCTTTCTAGAAAGCAGAAGTATGCATTTTCTAAAGAAACTTCTGCAAGTAAATTGTGGAAGACATTGGAAGAGATATTTTTGAAGAAAAGCGGTCAGAATAAACTCTACATGAAAAAGAGATTGTTCTTCTTCAACTATGTTCCAGGTACCACTATGAATAATCACATTACTAGCTTTAATCAGCTAGTGACTGATCTGTTGAATATGGACGTGACTTTTAAAGAAGAAGATCTGGCTCTGATGTTGATGGGATCACTTTCTGATGAGTTTGAGTATCTTGAAACTACTCTACTTCATGGGAAGGTTGATGTGTCTCTCAATGAAGTAACTGCTGCCTTGTATAGTTATGAATTGAGAAAGAAAGAAAAGCAAGAAAACACAAGTGTAGAAGCAAAAGGTCTTGTTATTAGAGGTCGTTCGCAGAGTCAGAACAAAGGAAGGAGAGGAAGATCGAAGTCAAGGTCCAGACTGAGCAAAGATTAATGTGCCTTTTGTCGAGAAAAAGGGCACTAGAAGAAAGATTGTCCCAAGCTAAAGAATAAAGGCAAACTTGAAAGGGGAAAGGCTATCCTGGAGTCAAATGTAGCTGAGAGTGATGATGCAGATTCATATCTCTCAATTGCTGCTACACCATCAACTAGTTGTTCTAGTTCATGGTTGCTAGATTCAACTTGTAGCCACCATATGACCCCCAATAGAGAATGGTTCTGTGATTTTAAAGAACTAAAAGGTGGAGTTGTCTACAC
>CATIWM010404061.1:0-31136 GCA_949671775.1 Mallotus repandus | reverse complement strand
AAATACGTTTGAATACAGAAGCTAATCCATGGCATTCCATGGATCTTCATAGATTTTGTTCACCACCACGGATTCAAATCACCCCATCCATATCATAAACACAAAAATAAACAAGGATTAGTAACTAAAAAGATAAAAATAAAAATTAAATAAAAGCAAATCAAAATTAAATAGAATAAAAATAATCAAATAAAAATAAGAAGAAAAAGGAATAGAAAAAGAACTAGTTTGATGGATGCAGTATTGATTCCCCTCAGAAGGTAATCACCATTAATGAAAGCATGTGGCTTTTGTTGTGTTTGTCTGTGATTTTGATTTATTTGGATCTAATTCATGGCTAAAACTTGAAAAAAGTATGTAAAAAAAAATCAAGAAAAGTGGGTGTGTTTTGGTTGACGGCAAAGAATCAGAAAAATTAGAGAGAGAAGAAAAGAAAACCTCCCCCACGTACAAATAATATGATGTATTTATAAGAGACACCCTCTATAACCCTAAATTGGTACATGATAATAAAAATTTATTTCAATTATTTATCTATAAAAAAATATATATATTTATCACTTTATTTATCAAATAAAACAAATATATTTATCAAATAAAAATTAATCAAAATCTATAGATAACTAACAAATAAACAAATAAATAAATAAAAAGCAGAAAAGCCAATTTCCGACCGAAAATATAGATTTTCGTCCGGCCGGAAATCTATATTTCCAGTCGGAAATACTGATTTCTGATGAATGGGCACTTCCTTTCTTTTTTTTTTTTTTAAATATATTTTAAATATAAAAAAAATTAATAATAACAATAATTAAAATAAAAATAATAGTTCCTAAAAATAATTTACAATTTAGTTTAAAACCAATAAATCAAATCCAATAAATCTAATTTCACAGTCTATTTTCATTATCGGGTCCTCTGTCGCATTCATGCTCTAATTATCCCGAAATTGGGTGCTTACAGTGTCCTATACAAAAGAACTCCAGATGGGATGCAATTATGTTGTTTGGATGAGAATGAAGCAAGGAAAGTGATGACATATGTTCACGAAGGAGTTTGAGGTCCACATATGAATGGTACTATGCTAGCTAAGAAGATAATGGACAAGGGTTCTTCTGGATGACAATGGTTAAGGATTGTGTTAAATTCACTAAGAAGTGTCACAAGTGTCAGATTCATGGGAACATCAACCAATTGCCTCACTCAGAGTTACACACCATGTCCTCTCCTTGGCCATTTTTGGTTTGGGGACTCAACATTATAGGAGAGATTCACCCTACAGCCTCTAATAGACACAGGTACATCTTGGTTGCAATTGACTACTTCACAAAATAGGTGGAAGCAGAATCTTACAGCAAACTGGGGGCAAAGCAGGTAGCCAAGTTCTTAGAAAGGAATCTATTTTGTAGATATGGAATTCCTCATAAGAGCTTTTAATAAAAGTGTGAGACAGCATGACATCAAAGTTGGAGATTGGGTATTGAGGCAAGCTAAGCAGAATCTACCAGACCCAAGAGGAAAGTTTCGACCTAATTGGGAATGGCTTTAATTGGTTAAAACTATCAAGTTCAAAAGGCACAGTCAAGTTAATGGACGTCGACGGGAATGAGTTTTTTGAATGGATCAATATCGATCGTCTTAAGAGATACTATTCATGAACAAAAAAAAAGAACAAAAGCAAATAATAACAATAAGAGAAAACAAAAATAAAAAATAAAGATGAGAGGAAAAATACTCAATTAGAAAACCTAAAAAGGCTAATTAAGGACAGGGGTATCATCATTTTGAAATATTCTATGTGCAACTATGCTTATGATAAATGTTATTCATTGTAAATGGAAAATATTATCAAGATTTGCACATGTTAAGAGGTAAATGCCTAAATCAATACCTGTCACATAAGCAAAATTTGCATCTTTCTATGATGTAATTGCATTAATTTTTGTTGTAAACTCCTTGCATTTTATTTTACTTGTTGTTTCATTTTTCCTATAATAAGAGTATGACAAGCACATAGACAAAAATAGAGCACAACAAAATATCAGAAAGCATCAAAAGCCTCAAAACCGTTAATCAGTCAATACATTTTAGAAGCTTCCAAAATTTTATGTTAGTACAATTTAGAATGGATGACAAAAGGGAATGGGAAGGGAAATCATGACTTAACCCCATCCTTGCCACTAGCATCATCACTGCCATTTGGAGATCCTCCCCTGCTCGGCCTAACATCATGAGTCCTCAGTGCCTCCAGCTCGGCCTGTAGCCTCTAGATCTCACTCTAGTAGTAAGCACCCTCCTGCTGGTAGATTGACTCCAAATGGCAGATGGCCTCGTCCCGCTCCCACATAAGCCTCTTATACTCAAGTTGCATCATGACATACATGCATTCATAATATACACATACATATCATTACATAATTGCAACAGGAAAATAAGTCGAAGCATGAAGGACTTACATGAGCATCTATAGAGTAATGGACATAGTAGCTCATCAGGCCAGAAGCATATTGATACCAATATGTGGCCACATCTCAAGGAACCTGCAAACATAATAGTTAGCAAACAGTGAACTTGAAATATCATAATAGTAAAGATAGACATGAACTCACATGAGTAGCATCCTTGGGAATGAAGCCCATAGGATCAGTGGATGTAGGAATCACTCGGGTCACCACCTCGCTATGAAGGTTAGGCACCTGAACCACGGGAAGCAATGGTAGTATAGCTACTCCAAAAATCATTTGAGTAATCTCAATGGGGGCACCAGCACCAGCTCCAGCACCACCTAAAGTCTCAACGGCGCTTTTAGCTCGAGACCTCTTCGAGCGAGGCTGTGAGATACTAGTATGAATAGTGAGGATAAGGACAGTCGATATAAATGGAACGCACAGAAAAGGAAACAATACACACCTGATGAGCAAAAGAGGAAGAAGTACCCACAATTAGTGCAGGTGGAGCAATCATGAAGTTCCTCACAACGCTATTGATAAGGTAAGGAATAAGGCTCTCCAGATATAAGATGCCCTTGGGCTCCAAATGTAGCCGATGATCTGTCATGATTAGTGCCTCCTCCAAGGTAGGAACCACCATATCTCTCCCCCAAAACATATCAAGGGGAGGAGAATGAGGTACGCGACAATCTGCAGCTCCCCTATGCCAGTCAACCATAAGCTCACTAAGATACTAAGCGTGATCAGCTGGGGTCACGAATGGCACCTGCCTACTAGCAATCTCCCTCGCTCCTTGCATCACCATTGAGAAGTCCGTGGGATAGCCTTCCCACCACCACTAGAGATATATCTACAATCAGAAATCAGGAACATGAGTCAAAGTTTCAGAATAAGAAAAATAGGAAAGGAAAAACAAAATGGAAGACAGACGATACCAACCTGATCAAATGTTAACTCTACAAAAGCCGCACAAGTAGCCTCCAAAGACCTTGTGGATCCTTTCCAAGGTTGAGAAGTCCAAATAGGGAAATGAGGGAATCCCTCACGCATCCCAGCAACAATAGGGGGAGCCAACACATGAAGCTCAAAGGTCCAAATCTGCAAAAAAGATACATAAAAAATAATACGTTTGGAAAAAAGAGAGAAAAGGAAGAACCAACAAGGCATTTGAAGTAACTTACAGCAACTGCCAGCGGCACACCATAGATCTGCCAGCTGCCACTGCATGCGTCATCCAAACCATGGAAGGGATAGCCATAAGTAGTGGAACCCCAATCGTAATCTAGTAAAGCGTCGAGGTTTTGAAGTAAAGGAAACAACCATGAGCCACCAGTGTTGTTCGCATTAGGGAACACCACCGTGCTCATCAGATAGAAGATGAAGCACCGGGTACGTCTCTCAATGCCAAGGGCGCCATCACCAGCAGCACCATCGCACACTCGCCAAAGTCGATCAAAAGAGATTAGACCGCCCCGGCTAACTCTAAACTCAAGAGGACGGCCCAACAAATCACGGTAGAACCCTGCTGGATCCTCTGAAATATCAAAAAAGATATGCTAGCCAGCAAAATTAAATCCTATGATGGCAGCAAAATCGAGGGGCGTAATCATCATCTCCCCGAACTGAAAATGGAAGGTATGTGTGCAGTCTGACCACCTCTCCACCAGAGAAGTCATCACGACCTGACGACTACTCAACATCTTTGGTCCTTCCAGTAGACCATCCAAAAGGCCATCAAAGCTGAGGCCATGCACCCGGTCTCGCACACCCGCAGGCAGCCTCCGAATGAGCTTTTTAGCTCTAGTAAAGCTACTAAGCAGGACCAAATGGGTTACCGGGTTCTAAAAGGGAAGTCAGCAAACACAAATTCTAACTTATAATTTTTTCTAAGCATAACAATCGCACTAACTACTATTTATTTGCTAAATACAGGTAAACAAAATCATATAATTAGGATGGAAACACAATAAACGAGTCCTAGCATGCAGCTTAAAAGAAACAAAGTCCTAGCAAAATGCAACTTTCAAGCATGAATGAAGCTAATATATTAAGGAGAGATATAGTATGAAGTTAAAAAAAAAAGGGAGTTTGAGGTACTAACCTCCTACTGATGAAGCACCCAGACGTGCTCCCTCAAATTAGAGATGAGAGGAACCTCATGCCCTCTCATTACTTCGTTCTGTATACGATGAGCAAACACTAGCTTCTAACGTACCACACCACCCACAACCTGATCCGTAGGGTCTCCCGCGCCCTCTAAATCGAGATCCTCCAAGTCGAATGTGAGGTTGGGGTCAACATCCTCAAAACTGCCTTTACCTCCTTGCATAGGTTTTGAAGTGAAGAAAGCCTAAAGTCCAGAGGATTCTAAGAGAGGAGAGAGAAAAGAGAATGAAAAAATGAAGAAAAAACAAGGAAAAGAGGCTTTTATAAGCCTCCGGTCTGTGGTCAGAAAGGGCCCACACTCATGGGTCATTTGACCTACATGCGTAAGTCATGCTTAATCCTGGCTTAGAGTTGCTGATCAAAGTCGAAAAACTTTAAAAATCTTGTAAAAGTGAGACGGTCATTGTTGAGGTTGACCAGTTTGTTTATGCCACGTGCCCCCTCTTCAGTGCGAGTACACCTCCGAGAGCACTAAAAATGATGTTTGGAATACAAGTGTATGTATGAATGCATGGGTGTGTGAATGCGTGTGAAAATTTTAAAGCAAGGTGGCACAGAAGACTCTCTGAGTTTTTACGCTCATTCGGGGGCATTTTTTACCTTTGCTGCGAGTTCTCGGCTCCTGGTTATGTCTCGGGTCAAGTCCCAGTATTAAGAAATCATAAGCCCAACAACAAATTTTACACCAAAAAGCAAAAAAAAAAAAAGAATATACAGATAAAGAGATCATCTTTAATATGATATTAAATTGCAAAGTAAGAGATCTAAAAGACTAAACTAAACATGCCTTGCACGTGGATAGATTTTATTGGTGTAAGCTCTTAACTCTTTGCACAGATCTTCCATGGTTTCCACAAAAAGATGAAGAAATTTGCAATTTCTTCAATTTCTTGGATATTGATGACTACCCAACAATAAAAATTTCATATTCTTGAAGAAAAAGTACAATTTTTTGAGTTTCTTGCGGTTTAATAAGCAAGATTTAAAGAAAAGATAAAAGGATTTTTTTGAAGATCTTTGAAGTAAATTAAGAAAAAAGAATGGTACATCAATGGAATTTGAAGAAAATGGAAGAAAAAGAAGAGAAAGAAGAAAGATACAGGTGTGAGTTGGTGAAGTGAGTTGATGAGCTATAAATATAGGTGTGAGTTGGCTGCAAATATATCTTAATTTCTTGGGTTTATATGACTTTTCGTTTGATTTAACGGAGAAACACTAACAGGTAACATTTAAAACTTGTAGGACTCAATTAAAAAAAAGTAATTCTAAGATTTAATTGTAATTTTTGTAAACTTATAGAACTTGTGGAGTCATTATCCTATGTAGTTAGAGAGACTTTGGATCAAGAAGGCTACCAATCACTGGTGCAAGATGGTTTGGTTACTTGCTCCTAGTTACTGAGGTACTTAAAACATGATGTATATGAAGAATTTTGATTTTCGATATATGATTTATGCAATTTCTACTGGTAGAGTTCAAATATTGCTTTTACTGAAAGATAAAAGTTATGAGCTATGTGTATATAGATAGACAAAGGTGCTAAAGACTCCAATGCACCTTTTGTGTTAGTGGGGCTTGAGAAACTCACACACATATGTATGTATACTAAATCTTCAGTTTTTAGTTTAATAATAGAGCTTTTCCTTTTTGGCAAAAGATTTTTAAAAAAATCTATTATAAATTAGATTTTCGTTATTCATTGTAGAAGTGGAATCTTAATTCCATTTTATGTGTGCCTTTCCTAGCTCCTAAACCCTCCCCCTCCCCCTCCCCCCTCCTTCCCTCCTTCCTCTTGTTTCTTTTATCTCTCTAACACGGCCGACTCATAGTATTTTGATGTTGCAATGCTGAAATCTTGGAAAATTATATTCTATTGGAATCTCTAAGCATGCCAATGTCAGAAATTTGTATGAATTGTTCCTCTACAACTCAGCTGAATTTTTTGTACTAATCCCCATATTGCACAGCATGGATGAATTGCCCAGGACTCCTTTCGTTCGTTCTACCCCTGGTATTTGTTGGTCCTCTGCTTTTATTCCCTCATGTTTTATATATATATATACCTCACACTTCTATAATAAAAAAACAAATTTTTTGCTGTGTTAGATATGATAAGATTGCCATTTTGAATTGACATCACTTTGCCTTTTAGAACTAAGTTTTAAGTATTTGGTTTTAGTAATAAATCACGATGAATGTGTAATTGTGGTACACTTTTATCCTATTATTTTAAGATGCCTTAGACCTTTACATAAAAACACGTAAAATTCTCCATCATGTTATATATATATATGAATTAACATCACGTTGTCTCAGAAATAATTTTATGCATCTTGTTTTAGTCATAAATTGCGATGAATGTGTAATTTTAGAATTAATCATAAAATTTACTATTTTCTTAATTAAAATTTGTCATATAATAATTTTATTTTTATTATTTATCGATTTGTGGTTTTACCTTAAATCATTTCATAAAATATATAAGAAAAATATTTAACCCACGAAGGGTAAAAGTTTCACAACAGCTAATTTAACATAACTACATATATTAGGACTCGAACCCGAAACCTAACTTCAACAAGAACAGCTTACCACTAATTTATCTCAACTGTTGATTCAAAATGTTATTTTAAATTTCGTATATCATTTTTAAACAGTTAATAATACAGTTTTAAAATTACTACTATATATATATATATATATATATATATAGAGAGAGAGAGAGAGAGAGAGAGAGAAACAAATCGTGAGCATAGTTGCTATTTAACATACAAAGGAAAAACTAACAAAATTTAACCAAATAATTAACATTAATAAGCTACCAACTATTAACCATTGGCCAAAGCACCAACATCCAAATAGAACTAAAGTCCGAGGACTTTAGTTGATTTATGAATAATATCAAAGAAGCAATTGCTGGAAGCCAAGCCTGAGGTGAGCCCAAATATCATTATATTCCTCATTCTAGCGGAAGGCAGCTGGAAATTTCCTGTTTGGGCATACAAGATATTATTGATTTCTGGATCCACGTTGCCGCTTAGAATAATCTCCTCTTGAATTTGATCCAAGAGTAGCTATAGTGCAAACTTGCAATGGAGGCCTCTGACGGGGGGCCACATTTAGCGAACTAATTGGTGGCATGTAATCAAGGCTCGATGATTCATCTATATTTGATTTTCCCTTAAATGCAGGTAATCTAGCATTTTGATAATGGGGAGGGCTGGACAGTTTTAAGCTATTGCTCATCAGTGATCTAAGGAAGCTGTTAGTATTCTGGCCCATCCCTCTCCTCCCAGGAGCAGTGTTGTCAATCCCAGTTGCACGGACCATTGATGCCAACGAGTCTACAGATTCTGAAGGTAATCTGATCCCAGATCGTCCATCATAAGACAGAACACAAGCTGTTGCCTGCATTGAGGCCCCAAGGGCAGGAGGAAGTGCTTTCTGAGGATACATCACCTACAAAATATTAATTATTGTTAGATAAGTTAAACCAAGAGGCTTGTGGACATAAGAAATAAAGTAATTACCTTAAATAAGATTGCTGCTGATAATCGCTCTCTCAAGCAGTAAATCTGAGCAACTTCAAGGGCTGTTGATGCAAAATAAAGCCACCGATCCACAACCACAGAAACTGTATTATCAGGAGATGACATTATCTTTTCATCAATGTGCTCATCCAACTTCTCGTCAGTTTCCATCATTTCTTCGTCACTTTCATCTTCGAGTGCAACATCACTTCCATCATTATCCTCATCGCCGTCGTCATCTTCATCATCATGACCCTTGGCGGGGGCAACTACAATCTCCGTTGCAAGCAATAACAATGCAAGTGGCCCAACAACAGTACAATTCCTAATATGCATGCCCCCATCTCCACGGGTTATCTCATCAAAAATAATTAAAGGGCAGTCATCAGTTTTCTTAAAAGATAATTTAAAATTGAGGGAATGAGGGTGCAACCGAACTTTGGCACCAGTTGCAGTCTCTACAAGAAAGCGTTTTCCATTTTTTGGTGGAAGGAATCTCCCCACCATAGGATATAAACCAGCAACAAGCACCGCATGAAGTATTCCTGGGTCTTGCGAATTCAGGTTACAACGTGAGGCATCTTCCTGAATGAATCCATTTCGAATTAGTTCTGATAGAAGCTGCTTGCGCATACCATGCAGCATATGCATGGTGCTTGAAGAGATAAAGTACTGAGAACAAAATCGTGCTTCTTGACCCCTTCCCTTAGCATTCTTCCAGCACTCAAAGGCTGCTATAACTGCCAGTTGATCACTGTGCCCACCATACAGTGAAGCAAGCTCAAATTTAGCAGCAGTAGCTCTCTTCTTTTCATTTGGCAACAGGGGAAGAGTAAATGGATCTCTATAGTCAGAGGCACATGCCATTGTCAAAGCTGGGTCTAGGCAATTCATCAATATAGCAAAGAAAAGCATCTTGCTTATCAATGGATGAACAGGTAGGCAGCCAAGTTTCTCTCCTAGTTCGGTCAATTGTTCATCCAGTGACAAAGCTCCAATATCCTTAAGAACAAGAATAGCATTATGTATGGTTTCCAAAACAGGAGGGTCCAGTGTCTTCCGTAGAAAATCTTCTATCTTGCAATTGGGATCGAGCAATTTTACCTGCATGATAGCAAAATGAATCAAACTCAGAATAAATATCAAGAGATGCTTTTTGTTTTAAAACTCTGTAACATCAAGAATAAGAATACTATTCTAATTTTTCTATAAGATTCAGGGAGAAAGAGATGATGATAGCAACAGCAAGGAGACTAGCAGGTAACTTAAGTCCATGCCAATAATAAACCAATAAAATAAGAAAATAAAAATTACTTGCAAACAAAGTTCCTCAATGGGCATTCTCCTTATTTCAGGAATCTGGAAATCTGGCAATGAAGCTGCTCGAAGTTTTGAACAAAGATGATAACATATTCCAGGCTGACAGCGACCTGCACGTCCCTCACGCTGCTTTGAACTTGCTTTGGACACCCAGGAAGATTGAAGAGTTGATACATTGTTGTAAGGGTCATAACTTTTTTCTTTCATTCGACCACTGTCTATTACATATACAACATCATCAATGGTAATGGAAGTTTCAGCAATATTAGTTGAAAGAATGATTTTGCGGCATCCTTGAGGTGGGCGTTTGAAAACATTCTTTTGCTCCATAGATGGAACCATAGAATGTAGAGAGATTATCACAAACTTGGAAGAATCTTTAAAAAATGGGTTTGCAAATAATCTCTCCCGTGTCCTTATTATATCATCCCACCCAGGAAGGAAGACAAGGATAGCACCATCTTTTGAATCAATACAAATTTTCCTTAACAACTGCTCTATAAGAAACACATCAACAAGTTCAGGGTTAATTGTTGTTAGATATTTATCAAGTAATTGTTGTTGTTCCTGTGTGTTTGTCAATGAAACTTCAACATGTCTTTTTAATACTTCAGCAGTTTCATGCTGGTTTTCTCTTTTGGCCCATTCTAGTGCTGTCAATCCATCCTTGTCTTGTAAATGACAGTCCACACCAAAAGAAAGAAGCATGCAAACATCATCTACTCTGCCCTTTCCAGCAAAGACCATTAATGGCGTTAGGCCAGTCAATGAATCTTGGCAATTATAAATCTCTGGGGTTGCTTCAGAAGAAATCAAGTCCAGAAGGGGATCAAATTCATCATTTGTCCAAGCTAAATTGATAGCTTCATCTAAAGCAGCTCCATCTTCTTTGGTCAGCTTGTGGCTTTTACTTGAGACAGTTGGCATAGCAGAATCAATATGATTATTATCCGTAGATTTTAAAATCGAAAGTACATCCTCCAAGTAGAAACTTTTGATCTGAACAACAAGTACAGAAGGATAATATATAAGGAACTAGCCAGATCTATGACAAATTAAATGAAACTATTACTGACAATCTGAGAAAGAGTATTACAGGATATGTAAACCCCGGAACACGGACAATCGGGCAGCCACCAAAATATTGTGAAAATCGTTCAGAATCAAGCGTAGCACTCATCAATATCTGTTGGGTGAGTTTTAGTAAAAGGAATTTTGACATGTAATCAGAAACCAATAACAAAATATGAAAGAAAAAAATTGTCTGAAAAGCAAATGCATTAACAGAATTATAGATAATGACTTTGAACTAACCAGCCGAAGATGAGGATACAAAGGAAGTATGTCTCTGCAACAAGGTTATGAATATCAGAGAACAATTCAAGAATAATATACAAGAATTATTAAAACCAATTAAGCATATGCAGTGATGTAAGTACATAGTTTCCCATTCCTTAGTAACCAGATGGAAATCACCACCAGGTAATGCAAGAAAAGAGGTTGACAATTCAAAACCAACTGCAAATTACCTGATAATTGCCAAGATGAAATCTGAGTAGCGGTCCCTTTCATGAATTTCATCCTACAAGTAAAATGCAATCACAGTTAGCACAAGCCATCATAACCAGTAAATAAATACTAGTATTAACATCATTCTGACCATCCTATGTAGCATAGAAACAGAAACACCGGAACATGGAAATGGACATGAAAGAATGGCATTTAATACAAGTAACAAAAACATCAGGGAAAAATGAAAATATTAAAATGTTAGGGGTGTATATACACACACCTTTAACCTTACCCTAACTCTTTGTACAAAAAAAAAAATACAATTTTTACAACTGCATGGAACAATTATAGAAACTATATTGCTTGATTAAAGGAATTAACTTAAAAAATCAATCCCTAGGATTATTCTAGTTTTCTTTCTAGGATTCACAATATGTGTGTGTAACATGTCAATACATCACATTAAGTTTTTTGTTCTCAATGTTTAATGGTATCAAAGCCCCAGTGAGCAATTCTGAAATTTTTCTATTTTTCTGCAAGCAGTTTCTGTTCTCCTTTTTTTTTTTTAATCTATAACTGAGAAAAGGTCATTAGTTATGGCTCAAATTGTATGATGCTATTAGTGTCATGAGCCTGGTCATACAAAGTGCACTTGTAGAAAGTTACAAAATTGGTCTCAGAAAACTCAGCTTGCACATATTGCAACCATTAATTCTCCAATTGATTCATCCTCTGAGAAATTCATTATTGTTTCTGCAAATGAATTTGCCAAGTTCTCTCAATACAATAAATCATTGAAGAATTTATCTACTCAAATACTACCATCATAGAGTCAGGTAAACCCAATTCATGTCTCATTTCCTCATCATCCAAATGGGTCACTGGTTCTGATGCCACGTATCCTATGACAGGGAACTCTAGTCTCCTTTCCACTTCTCAAACACATACATCCACTACTAATGTTACTATAGCAAATAGGTCTACTTCTTATGTTCTTGGGTCTGGCTCTGTTAAACCAACACCGTCAATTTTCTTGTCATTCGTATTGAGTCTACCAAATTTTTCTTTTGATTTAATCTATGTGAGTAAACTTACCCGTGATCTTGACTGTTGTATCTCATTTTTTCCTTACCATTGTCTATTTCAAGATTTTATAGCGAAGCAAATTATAAATAAAAGACATGAATCCAGGGGTCTCTACATCTTGGACACAGTTGCCAAAATCAATTCCTTGTGCAAGCATCTTAACTCCGTTTGAAGCATATTATTGGTTGGGACATCCTTCTCTACCTCTAGTAAGGAAATTATATCCTCAATTTTGTAATGTCCCGTCATTAAATAGTAAGCCTTGCTAGTTTTCCACATCATCATCTTCCTTCGGGGTCTATAGTCAATAAACAGGCTAATTTTCCTTGTGTTAGTTCATTCAAATGCTTGGTGTCCTTGTTTTCATGTGAAATATTTCGTTACTTTTGTAATGATCACTCTCGTGTGACTTGGTTATATTTAATGAACATTCGTGTTGCTTTTGTTTACTCATGCTTTTTGTATTGGAATAAAAACTCAATTTAATACTTTGTGTGTGTGTGTGTGTGTATTCCAAAGTGATAATGTTAAAGAATATTTTTTTGAATCATTTAAGTCTTACATGAGTTAGAATGGCGTCCTTCATCAATCCTCTTGCATTGACACACCATCTCATAATGGAGTAGCCAAAAGAAAAAATAGACATTTTGAGACAACTCGCGCACTCTTTTTTTCAAATGCAAGTTCCTAACCCATTTTGGGCCAATATAATTTCCATAGTTTATTTCCTGATTAACTACACACCATCATCTGTTCTTATTGGTAAAAAACCCATATAGCGTTCTCTTTTCTGCTAAGTCCTAGTCTCCCATCAAACCAAGGATATTCAGTAGTACTTGTTTGTTTGTAATGTTTGTCTCCAAATCACCAAATTAGATCCAAAATCATTGAAATGTATTTTTCTAGATTATCTTCGACTTCAAAAAGGATACAAGTGTTGTTGTCCAAATCAATCATTATTCAGTATTAGTTCACATTACCTTTCTAGAAGACATTCGTTTGTTTCCTACCTCCTCTACTAATGCCAATCAGTGGAGGAAGATGATTTGTTGGTCCACGCTATCACTTTTCTGTTGAATTCTTTAGAGATTCCTCCACCTGTTGAATCAAAACCTACTACTCCTCAACCTACTTAACCACCTATTCTCCAATTCTACTCATAGTGCCATGACCTTTATGATACATGTCCTGCACTAGTCTCTTCGTCATTGGATCCAGTCTACATTGATCATGATCTCCACATTGCCCTTCGGAAAGGTAAATGTCAATGCACTTATCCTATTTCTTCATTTATTTCTTATGATCAATTGTCCACTTTTTTGTAATCTTTTGTTGCATCCCTCAACTCTGTCTCCATTTCCAAAGCTATTCATGAAGCCTTATCCCATTCTAGTTGGCGTGATGCTATAATAGCATAGATGAATAGCTTAAATGGTAATAATACTTGGTACTTGGTGGATTTTAACTATATGGAAGAATGTGTTTGGATGCAAATGGGTGTCCGCAATTAGGGCAAGCCCTAATCCTGGCTTGTTGCTAAATGATATGCTCAGACTTATGGAGTGGGTTACTCTAATACTTTCTCGCGTATAACTAAATTGACATCTGTTTGTTTATTCATTTCTATGGTAGCTATCTATGATTAGCGGCTATTCCTATAGGATATTAAAAATGAATTTTACATGGTGATCTTCAAGATGAAGTTTATATGGAGCAATGATCTAGAGTTGTTGCTTAAGGGGAGTACGAGAAAGTCTACCATCTTTACAAATTTTGTATAGTTTGAAGAAGAGTCCTTGTGCTTGATTTGAAAAATTTAGTCCAGCTATTCTAAAGTTCGAAATGAAGAAAATGTTATCATTTTGAGTTCTATAAATAGTAAGTGTCGAGCATCATTCTTCTAGTTATGTATGTTGATAATATTATCAGTACTGGAGTGATACTGCGGGAATTTCATCACTTAAATTGTTTAGTTTCACTTAAAAGATTAAGTGTGTTAAAATATTTTAGGTGTTGAGGTGACAAGGAGCAAAAAAGGCATCTTCCTATGTTAAAGGAAATATATACTTGATTTATTGTAGGAAAAATGAGAGCAAAGCCATGTAGTACAACAATGATTCCTAATTTGTAAGGTCCTCAATAGCTACATAAATAAAAGATTAAGGGCTCAATAGAATGCAATGAAAGAGAAAGGGCTCAATAGAATAAAAAGTTAAAGTTAAGTGGCTTTACAATGGATTTTTCCAATAAACAAATAAAAGAAAATCAAATATAAAACCTAATAACCAAACAATCTAGTGCTTTCAAAATTCATGATGATATTAGTTCTTTGAATTCTATTGATGTGTCATCACACTCCATGAAAACTCCATCCTACTTAACCTTTAATTGCTAATGCAGATGTACTCCATTAATAGGCAAATTACTAAAACTTCCTACAAAAAAAAAAAAAAAAAAGTATATGGTAATACAAGAATATTTTAAGGTTTGAAGGATAGAAAAGGTAGTCCCTTATTTCCTCAACTAGAAACTAGTTATGAACCCTCAAGCCAAGGGCCTAATAATTAAGTTTTGTTTACTTGCTGAATCAAAAAAGGGATGTTATAACCTAGTATAATTAAAACTTCAATAGGACCAACAAAATGTTAATATAAATAAATAGGTTAGCTACACTTTGGTCAACGCAAAAGAGATGGAAGAGAGTTCGGATTTGCAAGTGAAATTTTAATTGATTTTGTTCCTCCGATTTAAAGTGTATTGTTATGTAGTAGATGATAGAAAACTTTATACAATATGATCCTATACTACTTTATTTTATGTGTTTTGTGCATTACAGGAAATACATATAAAAAGGTAATGATGTAATAGCACACATAAGAAGTCCATTCCAGGATTCCACCATATTTGGACATAATGCCACCTTAACATGCAATTAGTCATAATATCCCTCAAGTGTGCCTCCTTCCCAAAACTCATTTAACACATCCATCAGAATGTTGTAAATCCGATTTTACAGAGCCATTGAGAAACTTCAAAAATATGTTGTCAAGACAAAAGAAAGGTAGAAACAAAGAGATGATGTAACTTATTCCGCCCTAATGCTAATTTCACCTAGTAAGTCAATTACATGTAGGCTGCAATGGGACATGAACTTTTACCCAAAAGAATGTCAATTAAACCAATTCATTCTATCACAATGTAAAATATCATAAGTTAAAACATAATGATATAGGAAAGAAAGTGAAAAGAAATATGTGGACAGTCATGAAGCAGTTAAATACCACAATAATGTGAGTTATATTGGAAATGTCATCCCTTGCATTTTCAGAAGATCCCTTCTTCAATCTTCTAGTTCCCCTTGAAACTAGTAACCGAAGTAGAACCCCATTTGTGCAGAAGACAATTGATGAGTTTCTTCCACCTTTACTTTCTAACCGAATCTAGAATTTCAAAGTTAGAAGTCAGTGATTCTTCAGTGGAGAAGTGCATAAGCAATTCCAAACAAAAAAGAACATATTAATACAAAATGAAATTGCAAAGCATTGTTGTTTATAAATCTGCAAGAAAATATAAGAACCATAATCCTCTAATTTTTGTGGTTGTGTTGTGCAAAACCAGACAAATAAAAAATTAGCACTAAAATGATTTTGTTTACACTAATTCCTATTCTGTAACACTAGTGAAGTGGATAAAATAATGCTCTTCAACTTACATTGCAATTCTTTTTGCTATAATAAGAATAAATAAATAAAACATAAAAAACCTAATTAGTATAAGCATATAGTTCGACGTTCTACTAGTCATAATGAACTCATAACGATTACCTTGTATCCAACATCATCTCCAACGTTCTCTCCTCTTTCATATGAGATTCTTTCAGCAACTACAAACAAATATCAACCAAAGCATTACATTCTGTAGCATGAAATTATAGAAACAAAGAATTAGAATAAATTAAAACACTAGCCAAAACTTTGCATGCTTAACAGCAATGCACACCTGACATTGCCGAGATTCGACGAGGTTGCGTGCATACTATTTTACAAGCCTCACATTTTCTCCACTTGTACTCCAGAAGATATTGTGGAACCTATATCATTTCCAATAAATATAGAAATCAAAGAACTTTGAAACAAAGATTGTTAATTTATTTGAAAACGAAGCACCACAAATAGTAAACAAACTATTTGCGACACAACTAACATTTATAATTTTGTAATGCTTCAAGATGTCAGAAGATACAATGGGAATTGACGTTCATGTGTTCCATATTCTATATTCATTCAGACAGAGTAGGATAGTAGTAAACTAAGGTTATATCCTAGACTCTTGCATCTCTAGCATTGAATCAGGTGTGGGGTCCCCACATATATATGGTCCATAATTAGACATCGCTGAGGATTCCAGCAACCAATTCTTTCAAATCAGCCATTCTTTTGTATCAGAACTTTTAACGAAATTTAAAAGAAAAATAGTAGATTTGGAACATATGTATTTCATATATCTTACGAAATTTAGTTGTGCACTTATCCTGCTCAGATGTCAAATTATATGAAAGTCAATTTGTGTTATTTTGGAACAAACAAGAAATTCATTTTTGAATCCTTTACAATTCATCATAAACATGAAAAAGTAAAAAGCTCCACAAAAAATTAACTTGACCTAGCAAATGAGAGTGTCCACACTTTTATTAGCCTATTAGATTGGATGCACCGACTCTCTGTATCAATTCTCTCTTTCTCTCTCCAAATAGAACTCTTTGCAATTATAATTCAAAGATGTGCAACAAAGATATTATATAAAATTGCATTCTTAAAAGAACTAGATTGCATTTTTTCCATAAATAACATTCATAATGATGCATTAATAGTGAAATCATTTTAAATGATACATCATCCATTTGCTCCCAGACATGCTCTTAGAAACATTCTAAATCTATTCGTATACTCTACCTCTCCTTAAGCTCCAAAATCCATCAAATATAAAGGGCCTGTGAGCATGATTCCTGCTTTCTAGTTTTCTTAATACAAAATACATCAACAAACAGATGTTTGCACCATATAAGTACACGTACACAAATAGCTAACAACCATTGCAGTGCCATTTTAGGCTTTGTGATATGAATCACCATAACCATAGACGCCCAAAGCATTTTGAGAAATAGCAGATATCTCAAAAGATATAATAGTAACATTATGCTCCTTGTTGAAAGTTAAACCAAGCATTCTAAAAAGCAAGTAAAATCAATTTAGAAAAATTCTTGTTAAACATTAAGCTGTTCTAGAGTTAGTTATTCAAGGATCAAACAAACTTATTTCATGTGCAAGGGGAAGGAGACAGGTTAAATATGAGCCCGTGACTTGACAGTTGAATTAAACGCTAGACCCAACATTTTCGTGTGTTAAAGAGCTAGAAAGATAAAGCTTCTAAAGGTACTAGTGTTTCCAGCTTCAATGCAGCTGCCATGTTCCCCAAGGGGTTGTTCTTTAGCAAAAAGCAAGATAAGAGGTAGTGAATCTCTATCTAAAAGGGAACCTTAATGTCTGGATATAGTTAAAGGAAATGCCAATCCACTAAAAGTCCTTGCACATGAGTTCCATTTTTTCATTCATTTATTTACAACCAGTGACCAAACTAAAATTTTAAGTGCACAAACAATCATGTACACTGAATACATACAAAACAAATGAATACAACGTATAACAATCAAAAACTTATGAAACTCAATAACTGGAGTAAACATGATTGATTGAAATAGTAAGTAGATTCACCAATGCCAAACCCCCACAAGAAGAAAGAGGTTCTTTAGCATATGAACACACAATAAACAGTTTTAATCTCTTCTTTCCTCAGTCTAGTAAGTAATAGATATGCACACAGGCCAAATTGATGATATTCTTTTAATTTTCTCATTCTGTACCAAAACCTTTATTTGTTTCAACGTGGATGCAAACTGCAAATTGACAACCCAAAAAACAAAATCCAAACCTTTACATAAATGTTCAATTTTAGTTATAAGTACTTTAAATACAGTCTCAGGCTCTTTTCTAAAACTAAAAAAGGGACAATTTCACCCGTTTCTTTCATTCTTTCATCAACCAAATAAAATGAGAAAAGAAAGGAAGAGAAAGCAAACGTTTTTCCTTTAATTTTTCTCCAACTAAACATAAAAAAAAATTAATAAATATAAAAGATAATTAAACAAGTTCTAGGCTTCTAGCAAGTTAAAAAAAGAAAAACCAAAACCAATAAGAGAAAGAGAAGGGGGGGCTGCATGGGGGAAGAAAGGAGAGAGGCGGAGAGAGAGAGAGAGAGAGAGAGGAAGACAGAGGAAGAAAGGAAAAAAGAGAAGGGGAAAAAGGTAACAATGTCTTTTTATTAAAAAGTAAACATTTTATTTTTCAGTTATGGCTAAAAACGGAAATTCATTAAGTTTGAGAATTTTTTTTCAATTTGAAGTGTTGACCAAATTAAAACACAAATGTAAAAGGTTCAAGTACAAATTTAAATAATTAGAATAATTCACTAAAACTAACAATTCACATAAGAGTTTTTTTTTTTTTGGTCATTAGACCGTAAATATGTATACATAAAGGAGAGCAATCAACATTTGATGAAATACCCGCCAAACAAAAATATGCATGCATTAAATATGTGGAAGAGGATTTACACAAGATCACAACAAGTATTGTTTTATTCACAATCATTTCAGATGTACAGCCTCATAAAGAATTCACTCTAAATACAATGAATTCAATATAGATCACTCAACTTCAAGAAAGCTTAAAACATCAGGGTATTTGCAAAGACAATTAAATCTGCCTTTGTAAATTTTGCAACTCATTCATTTCTAGTTACCTTAAATTTTTTAGCATAACTTGATTTCTTGAAGAAAACTTCTTTGCCCTTAAGCTTTCCCATTTATTCCTCAGGTCAATTCATAAGGCCAAGAAGAAGAGTTTATGAATCCACTATAAAGCCAACACAATTTGATGTAAAGATCGGCACAGATTTTATCAAGATTAAAAAAATTTCATATTGGTATACAGCCAGACTTTTGGTAGTTTGTAATCCATAGAAATAATAGTAGAGGTAGCCCTAGCTCAAACTTCTGTTTTTCTTCATTTATAAATTTTTAAGTAATTTAAATAGGTTTGGATGAAAAAATTGAGCATTAGGCATGTTCTATTTCTAAGTCACGAGCCTAGTAGCCTTACATTTGAGCAAAGTTAGCTCTCTTGGACAATTAACAGACTTGAAACTATGAAGCTTTGATTGTGTGTTTGTTGAAGTAATGTTTCCCAGATACAATTCTTTTCTATTGCTCTCCTCATCACTGTCCTTTCTTTTGAATGATGAATTGCCATCTCATTTGCTGGTTTCGAGCACTAATTATGCAGTACAGTATCAAAATATTTCAACTTTCTTAATTTCAGACCACAAAGTAGCAAAAGACCTTTCTTCAACAATCTCAAACCATTAGAGCATATGCTTGCTAACATTTTCCTAGCAAGAAGGGAGGATCAGCAGATTCCCAAATTGAGCAGAACACTTACTTCTTTAACTTATTAATTAAAAATTAAATAGAATCAAGACAAAAAAATAAATAAATCGAAGCGGCATATTTTGTTGCACATCATATCGACTACATGCACAATTCCTGGATGATAACAGAAACAATATCTTAAGGGAATAAAGGTCTTTGTGAAATTCAATTCCTGACAGATGATATTAAGAATATCACAAAGAAAACAGAGCAAAGATTTTGTGACCTGCGTAGTCTTTCCGCATCCAGTCTCACCAGAAATAAGAGCAACCTGAATCAGAATATTGAATGAGACATAAGTTCAGTGAAAGGTGACAGAAATCTAATCACAAAAGAGTAGACAGTGAATAAGTGTGCAATAGAAAAATCCTTTCCCAACCACATCAGCACAAATGCTATTTAACTGGCAAAAGGGATCAAGAATAAAACTATGGTTCAACATGATATTCAATAGCCAAGCATCAAATTTTCAAATCTGAGTAAACGAAGACCTTACCTGGTGAGATTCTACAGTGGATGTAATGACATCCCTAAAGGATGTAATTGGAAGCTTAGATCTTTCTTCAACAATCTGCACAGTAATAAGAATCTCAGAAATCTTTCACAGTCAGACTACTTGTTCACAAAAACTATTAGACTTCTCAAGCAAATCAATAGATGGTACTTTCCTGATGACCAACCACTGAAATGCATAAATTCTTACCTTAATTGCTGGTAACAGAAAAACAACAATGAGTTTATGACATACAACCAAGGTAATAATTATCAAGAGTAGTAAAATAACCTTTCTTAAGTCCGTGTCCTTTTCTATTCGAGAATTTAGTGATTCCACTTTCTTAGTAATATCTGCTTTGTTCATTGAAGGCATACTAAAGATATCATCTTTCTTTCCTCGTATTTTACCATCCTTCTCCTTATGATTTCCCACTATTTTTGCAGCAGGCTCTCCATCCTCAGGTGGGTAGTTTTCAAATAATTCTTGCAAGACTGATTTTGATTCTTCAGAAAATGTCAAATTTGTGGGACTTTCCTTTGCCTTCTGAGCGTCCGCCTTCTTTGTGGTCTTGAAAACAGAGACACGTCGCTGATTCCCACGCCTATATAGAAGTTAACAAGCATAAATGACAAAAACTTGGCAAATTAAAACAAAATTCCAAATCTGACAGTAGATAAAAACTTCCAAATCAATTATTTCTCATTCTGAAATAAAGCGAGTACACATAAAAGACCATCAAAACTCACCCAGAACTCTTGGATTTCATACCCATTTTCTTGCATACTTCATGTACCACAGCACGTTCATGGTTTGATAGGTTAGCTTCAAATGTAAAAACTGCACGCAACACCAAAGCATCAAATTCATGGCAACAAGAGCATTATTCAATCCTAAAAAGTAGTCTGAAATCCCATTCATAGCCATTCACCACTCTAAATAAAATTCCTGGAATTCAAATAATATAACCAAAAAAATAAATGCACAATCGGTTTACAGCGAAATTTAAGTTTTGACATTCTAAAGCAGAACCATTTATAAAAATTTTTGTTTATATTATACATTAACTTTGATAAAGTTTTATGCTTTAAAAATCTCTCACAGCAAAAGTTCCCAAATCAATTCAAAAAAAAAATTGAATTGCAAAGTAACTATAAAAACCTTGATCTTTAGCAGCACGGAATTGTTCAAGTAACTGAGAAATTCGAATACGGGTAGCTTCAGCAACATTAGGGCTTTCTTGTTCTGCTTTTTTCTGTCTCTTCTTTCCCATGTTTTGCTAACTTTTTTTTTTTTTTTTGGCTATATTGTACGTTTCCTCAAGTTTGTACACTTGTTTTTTGGTGCCTTCGGGAGGCAGTCGCCGAGACAGGGATATGCTCTGGATAAATGATATACAAAATACAATATATAGTGCTGTTCATAATTTACATGGAACTTACCATACTGTAAATTAATATATATTTTTTTAATTATTTTAAAATTTTAAAATAATTAATTTATTTAAATTTTTTATAATATTATTATGTTAATAATTATTTATCTGAAATTAAATTGAATGCCTATTTGCAATTTAAAATAAACAAATTTTCTATAATTTTATTTTTATATATTTATTTAAAATTACATTTGAATTTGTGTTGACAAAAATTTTGAATGCTTGAAAGATAAGAGAGATTAAAATAGACAAAAAAGAATATTTCTTTCTCAATCTTATATCGGTTGTTTATAAAATAAATTGTATTATGAAAATGCAATAGTAGGAAATTTAATATTATGATTCAACATAAAGAATATATATATATATATACACATACATGTGTGTGTCATGTGAAATTAATCTAATATCAAGCAGAATAATGATTTTTACACTCGACTCAACGGTTTGGATGTGGATGATCAAAATATATATTTTATTTTTATCGATAAAGTATTTTATATTTAATTAATGTGTCATACATTAAAATATAAGTGTAATACATATGGTGCAGATAAAAATTTCCTTAAATGTTCAACATATGACCCTATGTTACTTTTGACATTTTTTTTAACAAAAAAATCAATTCTAGTAGTTTTTTAAGTGTGGAAGTCTAAACCATAATCATCGCCACTCTTGTTCATGGTAATCTTAAAAGAATTGAATAGGCATTCTAATATTATATCAATTTAGGTAGAAACATATACATAAAGTTATGAATTAATTTATTTTAGTCCTTGTACGTGTAAAAAAATTAAAAAATTAGTTCTAAGATAAAAATATTTTGTCCATAATTATGAACAAACTTATTAGTTTGTCTTTAATATAATTGAAACAAATATAGGTGTTGGTTGAAATTTGTTTGTGCCTTAAGTAAATAGACCAACACTATGAGTTAACTCTATATATAAAACAATGGCTTTATTGCATCGTTGATATCATATTTTTGTCTCATGTTTCAAAATGATATTAGAATTTTAATTTTTTTTCTTTTCAGTACCACAAGTTCTATTTTTGCTTCAGATTAAAGTACCTCAAATATATCTGATCAAATTTAGCATACGTGGCAGCCGAAATAAACATATTTTTAGTATATTCACCATGTAAACATCCTATTAAATAGTCTAATCATCTTGTTGACCCCATAGAATGAACTTTGCATGTGAAACCCGTAAAATAAAATTTTAGCAAATTTTATTTTGTGGAGCCTACAAGATTATTAGGCTGCTTAATTGAATGATTACATGGCAAATATACAAAAAATATACTTATTCAGGCTGTCACGTATGCTAAATTTCATCAGATATGTTTAAGATACTTTAATCTGAAGCAAAAAATAGAACTTGTGGTACTAAAAAGAAAAAAATTAAAAATTTCATGCCATTTTAAAACATAGGGCAAAATTATGGTACCAACAGTGCAATAAACCCATAAAACAATGCTATGAGTTTCTAATAATCTAAACATCCTCCAATATAAAGATGTTAAATTAGAATGATATTTGTTAAACACAAACTTTAACTATTTTAGTTCTAAATCACATCAACATCTAATTGGCAATATTCTAGCAATAAATTTTTTTTAAGAAAAATAATGATTAAACAAATCAATACTCATTTTTACTACAAATATTGATATAATAACATATATGAAACATTTAGTACAACAAAAGAATGAGAAAAAAGAAATACTCTTTAAGAAAAAATCTTCATAACTCCATTGTTAGAGAACACTACCAGATTCTAATGGAAAAAAAAGTTGACTAGATTAGAAAATTTTGGAATGACCGAGTTTTGTAACTTTGATGTTTTACAAAGTCAATAGTTGTTAGGATAGTGGATTTTAAAATAGGTTTTAAAGCATTAATTGCTTGCACTATGTTTACCAGAGGGTTAAAGTAATATATCTTTAGAATACAACAAAATCAAGAATTTTACGGATAATAACTCCTATAAAATTTGTAGAAAACTTCTTGGTTTGGTTAAACAATAGTTTTAAAAAGGATAAGAGAGGAAACTAAAAATATTATTGTAGGTGGCGAGGTTTAGCACGCGCCCAAGTGTACAACGACCAGGCACTATGCTGGCTCAGGGTCAGCTAGGAAATACAAAATGGGCTCAAGACCTAAATCGGAGATGGAGTCGCCACCTGGATAAAACCTGGGACACATTGTACATCAATTGGATTTCACAGAGGGCCCTAACAGTCGTCCTTAGAGATTGGGTTCGGAAACTGGGTATGGGCTTTTGAAATGCCCACTCAACCTTGCGTTTGGCCTTCGTTTGTGTTTTGTGTTTTATTACCTTTAATTATTTAATTATTTCTTTATTTACATACAAATTGCAATTGCCTTCAATCAATTTTTCAATTTTACAATTTTAGTCTGAGTTTGGATTTAATTCAATTTCATGTGAATTAATGGTGATTCACGACATTTACAATTAAACATAAACATTTAACAGATAAAATAAAATAAATAAATAAATTGTGCATACAAAGAAATGGAGAAGAAGAAATGATTACAACCTTTTTAATCACACAATTTTACAAAATAAATAAATATAAAATGGAAAATAAAATTCCAAGGGTTCGAGATCATAATTCGATGATCATAAACAGTCCTAATAATTCCTGAAAAATCCAACAAACTATTCTCCACAAATAAAAAATATAAACCTACAAAATAAGAAAGCCATCAAGTTAATTTTATGGGAATAAAATTAAAAAAAATTGTAAAAATACATAAAGTTAGGAAAAATAAACATTTATGCAATAAATAATCACATATGAAAATAACAACAAAATATAAAAAAAAGGGGGAAAATAAAATATACTTACACCTAATAAAACAACTACAATATTAAAACAATTTAAAAATATAACACAAATGCTTAGATAAAATAAATATGATAACATACAACAAAATTAGAATAGAGAAAACGCATATAATCATAAAATAGCCACAATAATACATCAACATAAACCTACCAAAATCATGCTAATAACAGATTGATATAAATCTACTAGTACACATGAACTAAAAAAAATTAAAACTCACATATTTATACTAAAAAATATTCTTTTAAACTTCATGCGAATAAACCCAATTTTATAAATATAAATTATTTTTAATATTTTTTTTATCATATTCAAAATAAAGAAATAAAAATATATAAAATTTTGATTAATTTGGTTAACCGATTTTCTGAGTACAAGATTCTAAAAATATTAACCGAACCGAATCAAATTGAACCGAACCGAATAATGCCTGTTTGATTTTTGGTTCGGTTTCTTCATTCAATAAATGGGCTATGCTTGTGAACAGTAACTGAATAGTAAAAATTTGATGCATAAAACATAAAAAAAACTCACAAACCATGAAAAATTCATAAACTTCACGTGAAATTTTGAGTAATATACTAAATTGAAGCTAACAAATTATATAAAACATACTCTCCTCAACTTCTTGATGAAGTGGCTGAAAGAAGAGCGAATTTAGAGCAAGAAAAAAATTTACATGAATGGTAACCATGCAAAACTACAACATATTATACATAAACTTTCACAAAATAAAAAAAGCAACAACAAAGATTTTATTTAAAATATAAAAGCAATATTCAAAGATGAAGATTCTTACTAAAAGATGAGAATTTGTTTTCTTTAAAATGATTAGCCCTCAGAAGTTTGATTTGTCTCTGCATTGACAAGAACATAAGAACAACTTTTACTCCCCAAAATCAACCTTCCAGCCCTTTTTCTTCTCAGTCTCTCTTTTTATTTTCTTTCTTTTTTTGCATTTTTTTCCTTTTTTTCTATCTATCCATCTATGTTTTCTTCCTCATGGCTTTTTTTTTTTTGCTCCAGCTGCTACTCCTTTCTTTTTATCTTTTCTTCCTACCCTCTTTCCAATCAATCTCCCCACTCATTATTCAACTATCCTTCCCAAAAAACTCACCCACTCCCCACTAATAGCCTAAAAGTCCATCATACACACCCATAATCACGGTCTCTGACCGTTCCAAGTTGTGTGTCAATAATGACAACATGTGCAATCTTTAAAAGTTGTCTCCACTAATTTTTTTTTTTTTGTCTATCAAGGGTAAAGAGATGCCAGAGGGCTTCATGAGCCTTTTGGGCAATAGTGGGCTTTTTGGTTTCTCTTGGGTTTTCCAAGCCCAACTAGAATTTATGAGAAGAGAAATTGGGCTTTTGGGTCATTTCGGGAGTTTCGGGCCATTCCTTTCCATCCAGTGTTTGTTCAATTTCATCATTGGGTTTTGTTTCGGGACGATCAAACCGAGTGTCCACAGTTTGTCCCCTATTACGGGTCAATCAAACCAGGTTTCTACAGTTATATTATTACATCAAATTATTTTACATATAAGGAAAAGTACAAATAACTACCCTGTGGTTTCATTCATTTTCGCTTAGAGACATCTTATAATTTTTGTGACAAAGAGGTACTTGTGATTTAGTCTGTTAGCAACTAGAGGCAAATCACGCTAACACCGTTAGAAATGATGACGTAGCATAGGCAAAATTGGAATTTCAGACTTTAACCTCTGATTGAAAATAAATGAAACCTCAAGGTAGTTATTTGTAGTTTTTTAATGAGTTTAGTTTATAATAAAATGATTTATTTTATTTAAGAATATTTATTTTAATTTATGAAATAAATGTAAAATTATTATTAATTATTAATTATTGATATGTATTTTGTTAATTTTTTTATATATTTATCTTAATTAGTTTTTTTACTTTACTTAAGGATATTTGTTCTTATTGTTATTATTTCATTGTAAATCAAATAAAATTATATATTTTTAATTTACAAAAAAAAGTAACTTGTGGTACTTGTGATATGAATCACATGGAGGCAATTCAACCAATAATTCAAATGGATCAAAAGGAGCATATTAAAGATAGTGGATTATAAGAAGTTAAGATAAAGTTTGATGGACCTTATTTAAATCATGAAGATAATGTTTTGAATGATGAAGAACATGTTTTAAATGATGATTTGAAGCTACTTCAAGGTTCAATAACTATATCACGTGCAAAGAAGTTTCAAGACGTTTTACAAGGTTTTATGAAGATTGTTTGGGCTAATCATGAACATGAAGATTCAATTCATTTTGAAGGCTTTTTATGGAAGTGAAATTGAAGCTAAATGGGCTTTATTCAACATATTGGAAGCCCAAGTTTTTTATTATTATGGATAGGCTTGTTTATGGCTTATTTTTGCTTATTTTGGGCCAAATCATGTTTGGGCCTTAGTCATTTGATTAGAATTCATTTTTAATTAGTATTTAAATTTGTTTAGAGGCCTTAAACCATGTTAAACAAGGCCAAAGTTAATTAGGATAAGTTTTTCTTAAGTTAGGATAAGTTTGCTTTATTTTTAAGTATCAGTTTCCAACTTTTCGAAGGAAACCTTAGTGATTTTGGAGTCTTCAGTTAAATCACTTCCTTATCTCTATAAAAGGGAGATTTATGTACATTATTTGATAGGTTTTTATTAAGTTAATTTAGATTATTTGAGTCAAAATTCAACCTTAAGAATAAATTGCTTATTTTCTTGTGTTCTTGAAAGAATACAAACCTGAACTTATCAAAAGAGTTGATCAAACCTTTGTGGCATTCAAAATTGGAGTTTAAGTCATTTAAATTGACTAAATTTCAATCTTTTCGATCATCAACTTGTTTCTTAGAATCTTGGGCAAAGTTATTAAGTTTTAGGTATATTTCATCAAAGTGAATCACGACGAATCATTCTGTGCGTTTGTTGAAGTGCATTCACAAAGCTTTGGCTCTAAGAATCAGGTTACGTATCCATATTTGTTTTCATTCTTGTTTTCATTCGTGTGCTCTCTTCTTTTACTCCTTTCTTATTCGTTTGTTTCATCATTTTGTTTATTACTCTTTTAAATTCGTTCTCTATTCTTTGTTTCTTGAATTCATTTAGTTATTCTTGAATTCTTGCATTAGTATAACAAAAAAAGAAAAAAAAAAGAAAAAAAAGAAAAAAAAGAAAAGAAGAACTAGATTGTTGCAAGTTGTTCTTACAATCTTTAAAATTTTCTTGCATTCTTTGATCTTCTTAAGGCAAAATCTTGAATTCTTGATTATTTTCTTGAATTTTCTTAATCAAATTTGTGGGTTTCTTGATTTTTCTTTAAGTTCTTTGATCAAATCTTGATTCAAGATCATAAATCTTGAGTTTTAAAGTGAGCAAAATCGTTTTTCTTGGTTCTATATATACAAATCAGAATTTCCCTTGTCCAATAAGGATATCTTATAAATACAATTAAATCATAAGTAGATTATATCCTTATCTTGTTAGATTTTGGTCATAACTTATTTTGTTCTAATCCTTTCTTATCTTAAAGCTTTTCTTTGTCCTAAAGGGATTAGATAACTCCTTTTTTCCTTATTTATTATTCCTTATTCCTATTTATTAGGATTAAATTCATTTTTTCTTTGGGCACCCCTTTACTTTTTATTTGTGAGCACTTTTTGATTAGAGCACTCCCAGTTTTTGTCTATACAATTACTTAAATTTTGATTTTTGAATTTTGTAAAGGGAATTAATTCTTTTGTGTTGTTTGGTTTGATTTAATTAAGAACACTACAGGAACAAGCTGAGAGGTGTGAGGAAAACCTTGTGTGATTAAATTAAATTCAGTGAAAACACGAGAGACCCCTTCATCTTTAAGAGTAAACACATGAGGGAGTGTTGTGTGGATTTTTTTATTTTCTTTATTTGTTCTAACATTTATTTGTAGCTATGTCTGATATGAGTGGAGGAGGTGAAAGTTTAGATCCAATGGATATTACCCCAGAAGCTCGAGAATTTTATGACTGGTTGGAAAGAGCTCTTATGGGAGTTAAAGACCAATAGCAAAAACTATATGGAAGGATGGACATGATAGAAGGTACAATGCCATCTCATGAAGGGTAAAATCAACAACTTGGAAAGGGAATGGCAGAATCACAAATTATAATAGAGAGTAAAGAGGAAACTGAAGATAGCAAAGATGACAAGCCACCTTTAAAAGACTATAGTGAAGATGATTTGGATTGTGGTGATGATTTGGAGATTCCATTGAGTGATATAGTTTTTCAAGCCAGTGAGGATGAATCATTTTGAGGAAAGGTGGAATGATATAAATCACATGAAGGCAATTCAACCAGCAGTTCAACCAATAATTCAAATGGATCAAAAGGAGCATATTAAAGATAATGAATTGCAAGAAGTTAAGATAAAGTTTGATAGACCTTATTTAAATCATGAAGATAATGTTTTGAATGATGAAGAACATGTTTTAAATGATGATTTGAAGCTACTTCAAGGTTCAATAACTATATCACGTGCAAAGAAGTTTCAAGATGTTTTACAAAGTTTTATGAAGACTGTTTGGGCTAATCATGAACATGAAGATTCAATTCATTTTGAAGGCTTTTATTGAAGTGAAATTAAAGCTACATGGGCTTTATTCAACATATTGGAAGCCCAAGTTTTTTATTATTATGGATAGGCTTGTTTAAGGCTTATTTTTGCTTATTTTGGGCCAAATCATGTTTTGGCCTTAGTCATTTGATTAGAATTCTTTTTTATTTAGTATTTGAATTTTGTTAGAGCCCTTAAATCATGTTAAACTTGGCCAAAGTTAATTAGGATAAGTTTTTCTTAAGTTAGGATAAGTTTGCTTTAGTTTTAAGTATTAGTTTCCAACTTTGAGAAGGAAACCTTAGTGATTTAGGAGTCTTTAGTTAAATCACTTCCTTATCTCTATAAAAGGAAGATTTATGTACATTATTTGACAAGTTTTAATAAGTTTAATTCAAATTATTTGAGTCAAACTTCGACCTTAAGCATAAATTGCTTGTTTTCTTATGTTCTTGAAAGAATACAAACCTGAACTTATCAAAGGAGTTGATCAAACCTTTGTGGCATTCAAAATTGGAGTTTAAGTCATTTAAATTGATGAAATTTCAATCTTTTCGATCATCAACTTGTTTCTTAGAATCTTGGGCAAAATTATTAAGTTTTTGGTGTATTTCATCAAAGTGAATCACGACAAATCATTCTGTGCGTTTAATGAAGTGCATTCATAATATTAATGATATAAATCACATGGAGGCAATTTAACTAGCAATTCAACCAATAATTCAAATTGATCAAAAGGAGCATATTAAAGATAGTGGATTGTAAGAAGTTAAAATAAAGTTTGATGGACCTTATTTAAATCATAAAGATAATATTTTGAATGATGAAGAACATGTTTTAAATGATGATTTGAAGCTACTTCAAGGTTCAATAACTACATCACGTGCAAAGAAGTTTCAGGACGTTTTATAAGGTTTTATGAAGATTGTTTGAGCTAATCATGAACATGAAGATTCAATTCATTTTGAAGGCTTTTATAGAAGTGAAATTGAAGCTACATGGGCTTTATTCAACATATTGGAATTCCAAGTTTTTGATGATTATGGATAGGCTTGTTTAAGGCATATTTTTGCTTATTTTGGGTCAATTCATGTTTGGGCCTTAGGCATTTGATTAGAATTCATTTTTATTAGTATTTATATTTCTTTAGAGGCCTTAAACCATTTTAAACATGGCCAAAGTTAATTAGGATAAGTTTTTCTTAAGTTAGGATAAGTTTGCTTTAGTTTTAAGTATTAGTTTCCAACTTTAAGAAGGAAATCTTAGTGATTTAGGAGAATTTAGTTAAAGCACTTCCTTATCTCTATAAAAGGAAGATTTATTTACATTATTTGATAGGTTTTAATAAGTTTAATTTAGATTATTTGAGTCAAAATTTGACCTTAAGCATAAATTGCTTGTTTTCTCGTGTTCTTGAAAGAATACAAACCTGAACTTATCAAAGGAGTTGATCAAATCTTTGTGGCATTCAAAATTGGAGTTTAAGTCATTTAAATTGATTAAATTTCAATCTTCTCAATCATCAACTTGTTATTTAGAATATTGGGCAAAGTTATTAAGTTTTGGGTGTATTTTATCAAAGTGAATCATGACGAATCATTCTATGCGTTTGTTGAAGTGCATTCATAATAACTTGTGAATTTTATAAAATATATACCTCATTTGTATAAAGCATTTGTTTTTTTTTATAATAAATAATACCAATTTTACATAATTACACTTTTAATAGTAAAATAGCACTGATACTTTGTGAAAAAGCATATAATTATAAAATATAATTTCATAAAAATGATATATATATATATATATATATTACAATAATAATAATAATTTTTTAAAAATAGCAACTTGCGGTATTTGCGAAAAAAATTTATTTTGCATAATATATGATTTCTTTTTCATAAAGCATGTGCTTCTTTTATATAGAAAAGAAAATAATATCAATTTTACTTATATATTAACATTTTTAGTTATAGAATATTATTAACACTTTGTGAAAGTAATTATAATTATTGAAAATATTTTTATAAAAATATTTTTATTTTTATAAAATAAGATATTGATAAATATATATTAATAACCTTTAATATATATAATTATTTTTTT
>CATIWM010403997.1:0-39191 GCA_949671775.1 Mallotus repandus | reverse complement strand
ATATATTAGAAACAACCTTATTCATTTTAAATAAAACAAAAAATTAATCAGCTATCATCTATCAATTATCCATTACAATTATCAATTACTAGTAAAAGTTTTTTTAAAAAATTTGTTATGGTTTCTTGTTTAATTTAATGATGTGAAATGTTCTTTTTCTTTTTTAACGGTTTGTTTCTTATTAAGCTTATATTTGAGGAAATTTTTCTAGTAATATATGACTTAATTTTTTTAAATAATGCAATAACAGTGTGTTTATTGTTAAATGCTGAACTTAAAAATTTAATAAGTGTCACTTCTTATATTTAAATATTCACATATAAAGTTTTTTTTCAATAACTATAATCATTCCCCTATATGTATTAAATATTCACATATAAAGAGTTATGAGTTAAATTATTAAAATTTATAATTTTTTTAAAATAAATTCATTAAATTTCTTATTTTAACAAATACAATCTTCTACTTCACTTATAATCATTCCCCTATAAACACTTCTTTTATATTTTATCATATACTTTAATATTATATTTTAATATTGATAATATAAAATATTAAAGAGAGAAAAGTCTCTTCCACTTTGAATCAATCTCACCAAATAAAAATAACGGATTTTTCAAAAATAACCAAAGAACGAAAAAAAATTTTAAAATACAGTTGACTTTTTTCTTTTAAAATACATTAATTGACAATATTTATTTAAAAAATATAGTGATTATTTTCATGTACCCAAAACAACTGAAATAATCAAAATAATTGAAACAACCAAAAATAACCATTAAAATAACTGAAACAATCAAATAAAAAAACAAATAATATTTTAGATTTTTTTGAAGTTAATTTAATAGAAATAGAAACATAACAACTAAAAACAACCAGAAATAACTGAAAATAACTAAAAAACAACCGAAACAATCAAAATAATTGCCGAAACAACCAAAGAAAAAAACGAATAACACTTTAGATTTTGCAAGTCAATCCAATGGAAATAGACAAAATAAAAATACAATCGAAATATAATCAAAATAAGAAAAAGAAAAAGAGAATTCAAGAATAACTCAAGTATTAACAACCAAAAATTATAAAAATTAATATCTACCCATTATGATTCAATTATAAGACAATGGTTTTTTCAATACACAAAAAAATAAAAAAATAATATGAAAAAGTGAAAATTTATAAGACGTGAGAAGAAAATTTAGTTAGAAAGTTTATGGATTTGTATCAAAATATTTTTGATTAATCTATGGTTGTTGAGACTAGTTTTAAAATTGAGAGAAGAGATAGTTTTAAAATTGAGAGAAGAGAAGAAGAGAATAGAGAGATAAGAGATGAAAAAACATAACAACAAAAAAAGTAGAGAAAAAAATGTAAAAATAAAAAAATCTGGTCATGTGAAATACGAAAAAAAAAAAAAAAAAAAAGACAATCGTATATTTGATAATATTTAAGTCAAAGTTAGTGTACTGTATAACTTTACCTTGAAGTAATCTTTTTTTTTTTTAGATTTTTTGAATATTACTTTTTTTATATTATTAATGTCTTGCATTATTTTTTTATACATTCAATTATCTTTCTAAAGATGTTAATATGAGAAGAAGACTTTTTATGAAATTGATACAAACAAGATCTTTGATTTCTGCTAGCTTCCTTCTTTTTTTTTTTTTTAATTTTTTTATGATTTATGATATAGGAAAAATTTGATATTTTAAGGCAATCAGTTATCAAAAAAAGATGTCACATCTATTCATGATACAGTTATGAAAGTTGAGTTGATGCTATCTATTAGTGTACATGGTAACTATCTCTCTTGTGCATCAATTTATATTTTTCTAACTATCTATATTTTATCTTGAAACTTATTTTGAAATTATATAAAAATATATGGTATTAGCATTTTATTTTAGAGGTCTCTAAGATTGATTCATATAATTTTCTTTTTATATATATTAGTAATTCATTTAAGTGAGTTTGGTTCCATTAAATGTTTAAATTTTTATTAAGCTGCAATTAAAATTTTTGCTCAAACATTCTCATAAATTCTCGTAAATTGACTAATTAGTTACTTTTAAATTTTTATTTATCAAAATTTAATTACAAAAAAACCTAATAAAAACTATTAATTAGATAACTATTTATTTAATTTATAATTTCTATTTATTAGAATAATTTAATTAATATATTTAAATTATTTATTTTATTTATATTTTAAAATAATTAAATAAAAATTTATTAATTTATAGCCTCAACGCAGATTCACTATTAGTTAATAATTTATTTTCTAATTATAGAAAACTTTCTAATTTTATTGTATTTTATTTATCAGTATTTCTTTGATAACTATTGTTCTTTATTCCATATATATTGACAAAAACACCCTTGCTCATGGTATATATAGCCAAGTAACTCTAAAATTAAAGGTCATCTCGTAAATTTTTCTTATTTCAGATTTTTCTAACTTTATTTACCAAAAATTGAAGGAAAAAATCATTTTTTTTAAATTGAGAAGTCATATGAGCTAACTATAGAAAACTTTCTAATTTTATTATATTTTATTTATCATTATTTCTTTGATAACTATTGTTCTTTATGCCATATATATTGACAAAAACACCCTTGCTCATAGTATATATAGCCAACTCTAAAATTAAAGTGTCATCTCGTAAATTTTTCTTATTTCAGATTATTCTAACTTTATTTAAATCATCCTTTTTTTGTTTTTTTAATAAATTGAGAGATCATATAATTTTAATATTAATGGACCGCAACCTTCCTTTTTAAATTGGGAACGGCAGAAATTGAACTTTATACCTCATAATATTTTTACAGAAGAGTTATCATTTGACTACTCACTCGCTGACTTTTTAAAAATTAAAAAAAAAAAATTTCAAAAATTCTGTGATGGCAAAGTGGTAATGGTGTTGCACCATATCGCCAATGGGAACATAGTTTTCTAGTGGTGCATCATATAAAAATAATTATTACATGTATTTTCTTAGTAAAATTTTCTAGTGGTGCATCATATAAAAATAATTATTACATGTATTTTCTTAGTAAAATCCTTTTTAAAATTAGTAAAGAAAAAAAAAAGTAATAACATGTTAAGGAATCAAATAAGAAAGTTGAAAGGATAATTGACTTAACAATTGAAATTTTTTTTACTAATATTAATACCGTAGAGTTAATAGTTTGCCACGTAACAATTAACAACATCCGATAAATTTTTATTAATATTGGTGGATGAATTATTATATAGTTGATACCAATATGTTTGTGGATGAATTAGAGATTTGACACAATTTTTTCAAAAAAATTTTACAATTTTATAAAGGTATATTAACCCATATAATTTAAATACATACTCTATAATTAATAATTAATGTGAAATTTCGAAGTACCAATAAACAATTTTTTAGAAGAAAGAAAAAAAAAAGAAAGGGAGGTTTGGTTGGTGAGAGGTGTAATCATACAAAAAGAGAGGTTAAAACAAAAACAGTAAACATTGAATATGAGAGCTTAGGCCCATCTATCACTTTTGGTGGACCAAACCCTGCCTCTCTAGAGATGGCAACTTTTATTGTTCCATTGTCCTTTCCCTCACAATTTCATTTTTAAAATAATTATTATTCGACTAACATATACTAATTTAAATGGTAAGAAATTTTATTTTATTTTTATAGGATTTTAAGTCTGAATTTTGTATATGAAGGTGCTATGAAAGTTTTACTTTTAATGAGTTCACGTTACTCGAACTCTAAATTAATCAAAACTCTTATGGCTCCTGAATATGGGAGCATCAAATGCAAAATTAATTAATTTACAAAAATAAAATAAAATTAAATAATTTATTTTGTTCCTATTAAAAATTATGATGGTGACTAAAGGAAGTGATTACTTTAAGAGCAAATTATATTTTCCTTCTTGAAATTTGACCTAATTTATACATACCTCCCTCTTATTTCAAAATTAAATTTGTCTCCCCCAATTTTTATTCTATTAACATTTAAAGACTTCAGTTACATTTAGACTATTTTTTCATTAATTGCTATATAAAAAAGCTAAAATTTCATTTCAAATAATAAAAAATTATAATTAATCATAAAATACTAATCAAATTTTAGTCTTTTATATTTAGTAACCTTAAATATATACATTCCTCACTTATTAATTATATAGTTCATAAAAAAATAAACCTTTATTATTAGTATTTTATAGTTAATTATAATTTTTTACTCTTTAAAAGGGCTTTTCAATCTTTTTATATAGCTCTTAACTAAAATAATAATTTAAGTCTAATAGAAGTCCTTAAATATTTAATAGAACAAAAGTTGTGAAGGTAAAAATTCAACTTTTAAATAAAAGAAAATTAATTTATTAATTAGGTTAAATATCGAGGAGAAAAATATAATTTGCTCTTACTTTAATACCCACATATACGCCATAAAGAAAAAAGTGTAAAGGAATTGCAAATTGCTTTCTCTCTCTCTCTCTATAAAATTGCTTTAATTTGAGCCGGCAGCATTAAGTATTAGTCTTGTCTGGTTGTGTAAGAAGTAACAAAAAGCTTGACCCTCTGGCTGAATCAGCTCAGTATCGTCAAATTCCAATAGGTTTTTACGTAAAAATATTTTAGAGCGATAAAAGGCATTTTATTTGAATTCTCACTAAATTGAATTTTCACGACGTCTTGTCCGTCCGTCATGAAGCACAAATAAAAATTAGTTTCATACCTAATACAAAAGGACACCTCCTAATTCCAAGCAGTCTCATGGAGGGAGAAAGTGTTAGGTATAGTTGCATTTACATGAATTTCATGAGAAATTTCTGTCCTACCTGTGTGTGTGTAATGTCTTACACACCGGTAGGCCCTCTGCTCCATGTGTAAGATTAAATTGCCCGAATTTCATGGAGCAGATGGTACTGCATAAACTGCTGAGATGGTGCAGTCCTGTTGTGTGAGACTGCAACAACCAGATACTGCAACTAATGCCAAAAACACTACTCACCAAGTAGCAGAATTCATCTGGCACCCAATCGGTTAGCTCAACTGGAAATAAATACTAACAAAGGGACTTAATTGCAAAATAAACATAATCGAAACGACTTGGATCATTATATGCAACCTCAAAACTCTCTGGAAAAGAAAAAATGGAACAGTCACTACAATCTGGGAAGCTTAAACTAACAAAACTGTAGACAAAAAAGTGATCAGAACCACCAAGAAGATCATCCCTTCACACCTTTCATACACACCCATTAATATATGGGCAGCAGAAAATAACATCCAGATTCATTTGTCTTATTTTTATAGCAGATTGCTAGTTTATACATGATATATACATTACTTCAGATCCAAGTATTATGATTCTTCTATTTTCTAAGACACCAGAAGAAAAGAACAAATCCCCAATGACTGCACTCAAAATATTTGGGAAAACTAAAATCTAACAAACATGCTAATTCCTGCTTAGAAAAAAAAAATCATGACTAAAACACAAACAAATATAGCTACAACCTAAAAATACGTTGAAAAAGAGCTCCAAGACATTCTGATGGAGAGCAAATGTAATATAAAGAATGAAAACAAAATTTATAACCTTTCCTTCATTTACTCTTTCCCATTGACCCTTCTCTCTGATTACGGAAATGACTGAGAAGCTGCTGTGCCTGCAATGCATAATAAATGTCATATTATATATGGTGCCACACAATATTACACATCTAAAAATTAAGTGTTTGGTGCCCCCTACTAGAAATTAAAATCATGGTTTCGTTGTGCAGGTAAGAGTTAAAAACGTACCTTTTCCTTTGCTCTCAGTGTGCCTGACTGTGATAACGCAACAAGGGGAGGAACTGCTCCTTCTTGCAAAACAAGAGTACAGAACTTGGGACTATTGAGGCACAGTTGCAGCAATACAGAGGAAGCATTTTCCTTCCCTCTTTGAGATCCTGATTCAACAATCTCAACCAGTGAAGGGATGCCTCCAGCACGCACAATTGCCAAGCGCCCTTCCTCAATGGTTGACAGGTTTGAAAGAAGAGCAACTGCCTTATCAGCCATTCCAGTAGCAGGATCCATCAGCTCAACAAGATACTTCACAGCTCCAGCTTGAACTATACGAGCCTTGTTTTCATGAAGGATTGAAAGGTTAAACAATGCAGTAGCAGCATCCTTTTTCCCTCTTAGAGTCCCCAAGGCTAGAAGATCCACCAAGGCTTTGACTGCACCAGAACGGCCAATTTTTGCCTTGTATTCTTCTAAAACAGAAAGACTAAACAGGGCTGCAGCAGAGTTCTCTTTGGCTCCATCATTTCCTGATTTTAGAACATGAATAAGTGGCTCCACTGCTCCTGCTTCTGCAATCATAAATTTAACCTCTTCATTGATCGAGAGGTTCAACAGGGCTGTAACAGCATGCTCCTGAGTTAGCTTTACTCCTGAATAAAGTAGCGAAAGCAAGGGTGTAATAGCTCCAGAATGGCCTATGATTATGCGATTTTCCATCTTGTTCTTTGCAAGAAGCCGTAATTCTTCTGCAGAAGCAGTTTGCAATTCATTTGATGGGCTTTTAAGACCTTCAATCAGACTCTTGACATGAGAAGAAGTAGTTAGATCATCAAAACCTGAATCCAAAAAAGGAACAGCACGCACAACACTGGTGCTTTTATAGTTCCCATTGTCATCCCCATCTGCTTTTGTTTTGGAGATCTTAAAATGGTCTCTTGGCAACTGAGGAGGAAACCCTGATTCTTTGTTTGACAAAACAGCATTGCCCTCAGATGTAATCTCTCCTGACAGGTCACACTCTTTTTCATGTTTGGTGGATATTGTCGATACCTCATTTGATGTTGGAGGCACATACTCTATACTCGACATGGCACTGGAGGTTGATTCACTCCTGCTGTGATTACATGACAGTTCATGGGATGGGCGTTCAAAGCTTTCAGTCTTCTGCACTTGATATCCATTGGTTTCTTCTCCACTTAATTTAGACAATAGATCAACCCTTTGCTTCTCAAATCCATTTCCAACCTGAAGTGATGATTTTGATGTAGAATTGCTCTGTAAAGCATGTTTTGATGGGATTGGGGCTGAGGCAAGATTTGCATGCTTAGAGTTACTAGAAGGTCTGATATTGTTTTCCTCGCACCAATTTGATATCATGGCTTTTACAGTGTAATTGGGAATGAGATTTGTATGAGCAAGCATTTGACGGGTCTTTGGGCAAATGGTCAACCCATGTTCAAGCCAATTCTGAATGGAAGCTCTCTCATATGTTTGACCTGAAGCCACAATCACAGGATCCAACATGAGCTCCATAGATAAAGGGCAACGGAAGTATGAGGGGATCAGGACTCCACTCTTTGGGTCAAATCGTTCTATTTTAAGCAAGTAATTACGTATATCAGAGACGAGGTCAACAATTTGGTTCATTTGATCCAAATCCACTTTTGCTTTGTTTACTTGAATATTTATTCTCTCCTTCTCCACAGCCACACTTTCTTTCAAGATTTCATGGTCTGATGCCAAACCTAGTGACTCAATAATTTTGATAAGGTGATCAGTGCAAGGAACAACTTCATCTCTTCTATTTCCTACAGCCTCCTCTAAATGTTCTGTTACCGTTTCCCATTTCAAAGATTGAAGCTCTTGCATACAGCGCTGAAAATATTCCACCAGAAGTTAGCTGCATGCTAGGCATGATCAACAAAACTAATAAAACTGAAATTGACTATAATATAGAAGATTAGACTACACCAGGAAGAAAACAGGAAACTAATTGACAAGAAATGGAATAATAGATAGGAACGCTGCTATGAGGAACTGTTCTGTTAAAGATAAACCAGAAGCTGCAAGAAATGTTCAAATTCACTCACCTGAACATCAGTTATGATTGAGGTGGATGGAGGCAATCTTGATAGCCAATGGCAAACCTTTAGCGAGGAGATTCGGATTTTCATAAACAAGGCTTCACTCTGCCGGACCTATACAAGGGGGAATTAAAAGTTTAAAACCCCATCAACTTAAAACAAGAGCAATGTTATTAAAAATCTTATATTGCCAAGAAAATGAGAGAAAGTTAACAAAAACTCCATTACAGCTTTGAGTTATATTCAGTGTTGCAAGTCTCCAAAGGATTTTATGGTATTGAGAGAGTGTGTTTTTTCTAGCACAAGTTACCAAAAACTAATTGGAACCAAGACCTACATATGTAAATAGAATACCCTTTCTACCATCACTCCACAGTGTACCAAGCAAACGTGTAATAACCATAGCCTCTAATTTTCTTTTAGGAAAAATGAAATTAAACAAAATATAGCATTTAACCAGGGCAAACCCAGTAAACAAAATATTACTTACACTGCAAATCTTGCTCATCTTTGGACACCAGTTCTCCATGAATTCCCGAGCCCCATTAACAGCTAAATCAAGTTCTTCACACTCTTTGTTCAAGATTTCATCAGAAGATAATTTGTAATCAAGGATTTCATCAAGCACTGGTTTCAAATGCTTCAAAACTATAACCATGTTTGTATAATCCTTCAGAATTGGCATCAGTTTCCTGGTCTGGCATGAAACTAAAAGAATGAGTCGAGAAATACTGTTGATAAGACATCTCACAGGTGTTGTGTCCATCAGACCTGTTAGGCACACTAAAAGAAATAAAAAAAATTAAAATGAAAATTTGACTCTGAAAATGCTCAAAGAATTACGAGATAGTCACTGTCAGAGACAATATTTTCATCACAAAAGTGGCAGGTTTGTGAATCTAGAAGTTATTACTTGTTAGCACAAGACCATCAAGAATAGATACAACAACCAGTTCTTGTAGCTCAAAAAAATCTAAAATCTGAAATTAAAAAGGAAGTTCAGGTTAGAATTTTTCTGCTTCTAGGATTCAGGCAATATAGTTGGAGGACTATCAAATGTGCTGATGACTAGGCAAAGGCAGTCACTTGACATGATAGAAAGAAGCATGAAGGAAATAATAAAAGAATTGAAGTCTTGCATGAGTGCATCACGGCAACATAGACAGCTAGATTAATGAGGCCAAGACTATCTTAAAAATGACGAAAAACTACTGGCTCCAAAGAGATTTATTTAAATGGAGCCTAATCAATTTAACCAATTGTAGCACAAAATAAGCAGGGCCTATGAACCAGCAAGCACATCAAGCAACATTTGCCATAAAAATGAGCTCTTTTCATTGCCAAGAAGGCTCCTGTTGCTCAGATTTTTCTTTTGCATGAGATAGAGATACTTATATATGAATTAAACCTTCAATGCAATTTTGCATGCTTTTTTATAATGATTTTTTTTTCTCTAATTGTTAATTCCGTATTGATTTCTTTTCCAGAAATTACCTATTCTATCATATCCAAAGACAAAATAACAGGTTGACTATTTGCCAAGACCTACTGACCCAGTCTAATCAGAAACAAAACAAAAGAAAGATGGGTACCCTGGAGACTTGAGAATTCCATGGTCAATGTGTTAAAATAAGTTTTTTCTTTCCAGCATACATTTGGTAACAAAAGCCTAAAAAATGGAAAAAGAGAGTGAAACCTTGGATTCCTTAATATTTGAAGCAATAAATACAAAATCGGCACTTCTTAGAATCCAATACCACGATGTGGCCAAGAAGAAAAACATAACTTACATTATTTTTTGGAAACTAAAACCCAAATAAGATTCAAAATTAACAATCTCTTCTCAGTTTCCTAATAACAACCAAGAGATGTCATGTGAACTTATTCAACAGAAACACTGTTTGAACTCAATAATTAACATAACAGCACTATCATAGAAACGAACCCTTATGAAAATTAATTCTATAAAACATCACCAACCTTATTTGGTAAAAATCACAACATAAAGAACTTTCACACAGAACCCAGAACAGCAATAAAGCTTGAATCGCAAAAGAAAGAATAAACACACTAACCCATCAAAAACCATCGGTCACCCATCAAAATATGGCATAAAACAAACACAAATTGGACCCAAAAACAAAAGAAAATACAGCATTTCATCATTCCATGAACAAAAAGCTAGAAACTTTTACAATAAAAACCATACCTTCCAATGGATGGCTGAAGCTGGTGAGTTAAGAAAAAAGGAAAAAACAGATCTTGATGAACATTAGCATGTAACTTTGTAAACAACTGATTAAAGATTTTTCCTTGAACACAACAAGTACCCAGCCTTTCATTACATAGCTGCACGAGAGAGAGAGAGAGACAGAGAGAAGGTTCTGGTTCAGGGAGTACAAGAGCTTAACAAGAGAAGTATGGTTATGAATAAAAATAAAAAATAAAACAACAACAAAAAAGAAAAAAAAACAAGGTGAAAATGGTAGGACCCTTTTAAGGTTTAGTTGCAGATTTGCTGGGGTTTGTGGGGAGGAAAATTAATTAATTAAGAATGATGATGAAATGAAAATGGGAATAAAAATGTAAATCAATGATTATATTTGAGAGAAAAGGAAAAATGGTAGTCAAGGACTCACCTTTTTCTTCTTCTTTTTTTTTTAATATAATTAATTATTGGCTGATGGCTGATGGTATATGTACAGGGTGGAATCATATCCAAAATAGGTATAATGGTATATAAGATTATCTTATGTGGATTGTTAGATTGTACATGGAACTAATAAAATCACTAATATGTCCCTCAACTTTAATTTTTACTCTTTTTTCCCCTTAACATCGAAGAAAATAGTTTATTAATATTTAATATTCGAAATATAATTAACCATTGAATCATCTTATAGAATATTATTTTCGTTCGCCATTGAATTATTTGGTAAGATATTACTCTGATTCGAGTCACGTAATAGTTGGATGACAAATATAGTAATCAATCAAAGTAAATCTAAGTGGCAAGTCTAATTTATTTACAAACTACTTAAATTTGATTGAAAAATATAAACACTGTCACAACTATAAAAATTATTTGTTAAATTTTATTAATTTTTCTTTTTTAATATAATGAAATAATTTCTTAATTTATATTTTTGTTTAAATTAGGTGGTAGCATTAAGGTTAGAGAGTCTCAAGATCATGAAATAAGTAGATTAGTTTGTGGACTTTTTTTTTGGTTTTTTAATCTAAAGTTAAATATTCTTTGTGTTTTTTTTTCCATGCACTTCAGTTATTTATTATTTTGCATAAAATTAAAGATGATGTCAACATTTGATATAAATAAATATTCACAAATTATTTTTAAATTATTGACCACATTTAATAATAGAATTATACTCAATAATTACTTAAACTAATCACATATATTATTTATTTATAATTTTCAACAAAATTACGCTATTAATTTTAAATATAACTCATCAATATTTAAAATTTAATGAATTCTGAGTAATTAAGTTCCACTCAAATATAATTATCCTCATAAAGCTAATTTAATAGATCTGCATATATCATCATTCAAAATCATATTACTATCTTTTATATAACGTTTGAAATTTTTATAGAAAAATATATTTATGAGATTTACCACCTTTTGTATTTGAAAAGGAAATAAAAATTCAATTGTTCACCAAGCAACTAATCCAATAACAAACCTACATAATTATTTATTTTTTTAATGGAGAGATCAAATTATTTAAATTTTGATGGACTGTATAATAGAGGTAGTTCTTTCCTTTAAATTAACGATGACAAAAATTAAATTATGTACCTCAAAATACATTTAAAGATAAGTTATCACTTTAGTACTTTCTCACTGACATAATTAATTATTTTTTGAAAAAATACATATACCAAAAAGATCATTAAGGTAAACTTTTTGTTTTTTTAGCTCATACTTTGGAGTAAAAGCAAAGATATAGACAAATAAAGTAAGATTGCAGGAAAAAAAATAATAACAAAAATGACAAAACAAAAAAGAGCGAAGGGCCATGCAACACGGGTGCCTTTATATATGATTAGTTTTAATTATAGGGATAAGTAAAAAGAAAATAATCGTAATTTAGCGCTTTTTACTTTTAATTATGTAATTTTTTAGTAATATTTTAGTATCTTATTTATAATATTTGTCGTCAATAAATTTAAGCCAAATTTATTAATACTATTAACTATGATGATATAAATGTTGATATGTTGTTGTGGATACCGACATGAATACAAACATGTTGATGTAGATGCTAGTGTGTTGTCGCTGATGCCAATATCGACATTGTTGATGTCAGCATCTATGTCACTATGTCGACATCCACAACATCACAATTAACGGTACTAGTAAGTTTGACTCAAATTTATTAATATTGAATATCATAAGATATTAAAGTGTCGGAAAAAAAAAATCATAAATTTAAAAGTTAAAAAATGTTAAATCACTATATACCTTTTTTTTTATTTCTTAATTATAATTTGGCTTTGATCCTTCTATTTATATAACAAAGGCATGAAAAGCATTAGCGTTTCACTTAAAAGAAAAAAGATTTAACCTTTTCACAAGTCAGCTCTTAAAAGAATGTTTTACAAGCTAATGGTGGAGAAAATTCTAGCCTGCCTTTAATTATGAACAATCTTTAAAAAAGTCTGAAAATTAATTATATTTTAGAAGATAATATGGAATGAGTTGACCCAACTAGAAAAGTCTCAAGTTAAAGTAATAATTGTATTAATTTTGTATGAAAAAACAAGATTATCCTACGTCTTGATAGGTTTGTTTATTTATATAGTAAAATTTAAATAAAATTCATTATGAGGCTCTTAAATTTATCGATTTTTTAACTTTAGACTTTTAAAATTTTATTTTATATATTAAGACTCTTAAACTTCACGAATTTAAAATTTAAAATTTTTTTTGTCAAAATTTTAACATAAATTATTTTTTTTAGTCCCTAAAGTTTTATATTTCTAACATTCATACCATTTTTACATGTTTAACACTTATATCACTTTTAAAATTTTTTATCAGTAAAAAATAAATTTACTTATTTTAATTTCTAATATTTGAAATTATTATATACATATTTAGGTAATTTTAAATTTTAAAAATAAACAAACAAGTTAGTGTTAAGATAAAAAAAATTATAATAATACTACTATCTTTCACAATATTTTAAATTGTTGTGAATAAATTTTTATAATATATTTTTTTTTCATGTACCAAAAAGCATGATAAAAATAAATTAAGATTAAGATAATGGTTATAAAAAATTTGAGTTGGTTGGAAAATTTATCACTTTTTTTTGTGATGTACAGGCATGCATTGGTATCTACTATTTATAAAAGTTATATTATAAAAATTATTCACAATAATTTAATTAAAATTTTGTACAAAAAACTAAAAAATTATTAAAAATATGAAATTTAAATTTTGAAGAATTATAATTTTTTTTATCATAATCTCTTTTAATTATGGTATTCTTTTTCATCATAATATTTTATTTAGAAAACAGTAGTTTTATTATAATTTTTTTTATCTTAACATTAACTTGTTTATTTATTTTTAAAATTTAAAATTATTTAAAAATGTTTATAAATTTATGGTTTTAATTTAAAATATTAGAAATTAAAATAAGTAAATTTGTTTTTCACCGGTGAAAAATTTTAAAAGTGATATAAATGTTAAAAGGTAAAAAATGGTATGAATGTTAAAAATATAAAATTTTAGGAATAAAAAAAAATTTGTAAAAAATTAACAAAAGGGTTTAAAACTTTAAATCAGTAAACTTCAAGAGCCTAAATATATAAAATGAAACTTTAGAGGCTTAAAGCTAAAAAGCCGATAAGTTTAAGAGCCTCATAATGGTTTTGCCAAAATTTAATTTAACATTTACTTATTGTTAAAATCTATACCTTTGAGAAAAATGTTTTTAGATTATTTCAATTTTAAATTTTCTAATAGGAAAGTTATATATTTAAAGATTAACATAATTAAAATACTGTATAATAAAAAATAGTTCTCCTCTCAATTAATAGTTAAACTTTCTGATGAATTTAAAAAAAAAACTATTCCTAACATCCATAAGAATTAACTTTTCTCGCTTAATCAACGTTTTGAATTCAAATTAAGTTTTCTCACTTAAATAACATTTCGAATTTTAAATTGTAATATATGCAATCACATTAAATTAATATTATTACTATTTTTATAGTGTTGTCTCAATTAAACTAAATTAATTATTAGACTTTAAATATCAATAATTTTTTTAAAAAAATACAACCACTTTTCCGATCACAATTATAATTTCTTTAATAGAAAATGTAACTATGAAAAATATCATCAATGTTGATAATTTATTATTTGTATCATCCTCAATGAGTCCTATTTTCAATAACACCATCTATTTTAACCTTTAACTTTCCCTAGTGGCCCTAATCTTGTTAGATAAGGTGCAAAAACATTGATGAATAATTTTATCTAAGGACTGTTCTTAGCTAGCAATGGCAGGACAAAGGCCCCAAACAAGACAAACAACTGAATTTTTTCGGGTCACCAATTTTTTTTTTTTTTTTAAGGTCACCTACACTAACAAAAGATATGTATATTAGATTTCTAGGAAGATACTTTTGGTGTGGTGGTTGCTTAGCATGTATAAATTTATTGCTAAGATACTATTGGTAGCCCCATTTATTATTTATATTATATGCCCTATATATTAACATATACAATATAAAATCAAAGATTCTTATACCCAATATATTCCTAACAAGTACCAAACATTTCTTTATTCTAAGGCACTCTTGATTCAGGAATTTGGTTTAATTTAATGTTTATAACAACAACAACAACAAAATTAAAAGGGTAGGGACATTTTCATATAATTAATGGGGTAGATGTCAAGCAACTTTGTTTTATTTTTTCTCTAGTATTTAAAATTTATTGAATTGAATGTTATTAAAATTTAATTAATCCAATTTTATCCGTATAAAATCACGAAAACAGTAAAAATTTCCTAACAATCTCTTCCCATTAAGCACACATCTCCAAATAAAGAGAAAAAAATTTGAACACAAACCCACTACTTGTCTCTCTGGCCTCTGCATGTAGTTATCAATGCCAGCTATAATATAGTAGAGCATGTTTTTAGGAGGATAAGGCAGTGTTAATTCTTTTCAAGAAAATTGAATGAACTGGCTTGGAGATGCATCATGACTCACTCTTCACATCATTCATGGGGCTAATTCCTTTATTTTCATGACAAGTAATGCTGTAAAGCTTCTGAAAACTAGTAATGGTGACACTATTTTGTTACAGAAAAAAAAAAGTGTGAGCAATAAGCCATATACATGATACCTTTTGTATATATATATAACCATTCAAGAAATTGTTTGTAACTGATAGGCTTGAGGCTGTTAAATGAAATGAATCTAGTGAGTGAATTTTAGTAAGTGATGATGGAGTTATATATTAAATTATATTCAAAGTTTCATTCAAAAAGTTTTTTCTATTTACAAAATGTTAATTGTCATGATTTGTAAAATTGATTTTTATCTAATTTAAGATTGTACTAACTCTATTATATAATTCATCAATAAAAATTCCAAATAATAATGCCAACAATTTCCTTAAAATTAAAATTTCTAACATTTATCATTTTTAAAATGATTGGATGATATCATATTAGCTTAACTTATTTTTTTAATAAAGCTAAAAACTATTGAAAATATTAACTGAAAGTGTCTAATCAAAAATTTCTATTCGATTTAGACATTAAAATTCTAGTAATTTTTTATTCTGATAAGTTAACATATCAAATTGAAAATTTTTATGGCACCCCAATACATCTAATTGAGAATATCTAACACATATATATATAAAATTCTCTTGCAAGAAAATGGTCAAACAATGTCATATCACATGAGCAAAATACTTTAATAAGCCTCATGATCCTTTAATATTATAATGACTAACAACCTATGTGTTATTTGGCGTATACGCCATGTCTCTAGTATCAAAGAACAATTTTATTAAATTTTTGTTCCCTAAATAGGGGGATGAAGTTGGGGAAGAGACGATGTTGAAGACTCCAAAATCATTTTTGGGTTATAATGGATTTTGTTTCTTTTTGCTATATTAGTTGCTAGGAGCCATGTGGAAGGACCAAGAGAAAATGATTTTCAAGAATTATAGATGATATCTAGCATGAGGGGTTATAGTATCAAGCACACCCATGTGCTTGTGCTTGCTTTCACCTTGTGTAGTCAACAAGAATAAAAAGTAGGGTTTTTGTGATGTTGGAATGGTGGGCAGTGGCAGTGGGCACTAGTAGTGAGTAGTAGTGCCAATGTTCAGGTGTATCCACTTGTGAAAAAGAGCAAAAGATATGGTTTTTCTATGCAGTCTGCAGGGCATCATTAAAGCTGGTAATACACACATGGCCTTCGCTTGTTAGGGCGGTCCACAGGCCAGAGTGCCACTGACCTGTAGGGCAACCATGTCCTAAACCGCATCTTCCTGGCAGAACTTGCAGCAGTCTTTAGTCTTTTTTCCTTCACCAACACATGTGATTAGCTCCCCGAGTCGCTTTAATATCAAATAAGTCGTGATCTGTAAGCTATACAAGGAGAACAATCTTGCCAACATTCATAGAAGACGACCTAGCATAGTTATTATCATTAACATTTTTTATTTAATGTGGTATAATGGACAATAATTCAACAAATCACTCAAACTAGTTTGATTGATTAAAACAATTTAAATTTTTCTCTGTGTTCCCATGTTAACAAGAAGGTGTTCAGCAAGAAGACACAAATAATAATGTACGTATGACACAATTCGACCTGTGAAGGGTACACTTACTTCAGCTCCATTTAAGGGATGACAATGACATATGCAGCATGGTGGTTTTCTGAATGTCAGATTGTAGAGTTGCCTGTAGGATTTTTTCTTGCATTTTGGTGTTATCGTGGTATATCACTTTTTAAGTTAAGGCTTCATAATCAAGCTTCAATCACCAATTCACTAAAGTCCCTTTCTTTGTTTTTCCAATCCGCTAGCAACGACAACCTAGTTGCATCTTCACACTAACTTAAAGAACTAGGACAGCAGCGAGAATTGTAATATCAACAAAATTTTCACGAACTGGCCAGAGTCAGGAATTATCAGGTCCACTTTGTCAGACTGCATAAAGCCTTATAACCTGGTTTATATTGGATCGACAAACTGGGCAAACACCCTTCTTGGCTTTGATCTCACTCAAACAAGCCATGCAACCAGCCATGTGACCACATGGAATGCATGCACCTTCTACAGGAGCTTCCCAACATATTATACATGAGGAAGAGCCACCTTCATTGTTCGCATCACTTGTAACAGAACCTCCATGTTCCACAGGTGGAACAAAAGAATCCATAGGACTGAAGTCAATTGATGGATAGTGGATTGGCCCTTCATCTAATGCCTCATCAGGAATTGGGGGAGCCGATGGAGCTGAAGTACCTGATGCATTCGTTACGCCACTTGTTTGAATAACAGGAGTATTAGTATGTGTTCCTACACGACCTTGATTGCCAGTCAGCCCTGAGTTAGGCACAGCCCACCCACCATGGTCTTCTTTTTTCAAATTAGCAACCCAACCACTACTGCTTGCCTCTGAAGGTGAGGATGCAACAGTTGAGCCCCATCCATTGTGACTCTCACCATGTACAGAATCTCCCCAGCCATTTGTATTAATTGTTTCAGAGCTCTGGTGAGTGTTAAGAAATGGTGGCCTTTCCTCAGCAGACTGAATGGAAGCACTTAATGCCATTGCCAAGTCCAGGGCTTCTGCAGACGTTTGATGGGAAACATTATGAGTTGGCCGAGGCATAACCTGAAATAAATAATGATAGAACATTAGGTGGAGCTGTGGTGGTTGCATGACATATAATGAGACAAGAAACAAACAAATCTATTTGTGTGGAGAAGTGAATGAACTGAACTGCAAAATACAAGGCCAACTTTAACAAACCAATCCTATGCAAGGTCTGGTTATTGAAGCTATAACTCCACCTAAAATTTTATCAGGTGCGCTAACAAAGCTAAGCTTGTTTGGTTATGTTAGCCAAGCTTCCTATCTTCAGCGTGGCTGTCAAAATCCTTAAAGGGAATGAAGCAGAGCACCAACTTGACTAGATTCCAGACAGAACAGTCAGAACACAAAACATTTGTTCATCAAACAGTTCTACCTTAGTTCTTCAGCACCCTGAACAATCAAGTTTATTTCTCAAAAGTAGTTCTACATTGATTAATCACTTTCACAGCATTATAGAAGCAAGTAAAATACATGTCATCCTCCTCAAATCAAGTAGGTAACTTGGAGCAAGTGGAACTAATTGAATCAAAGCATGATCAATTTTAATTATCTCTCTAATTGCATACATTGACACACTTCATTTTCTATTGTGCTTTGAGAATAAAGTCTTCTCAAATGAGAGCAAGCATAACTTTTTTTTTCATTACGTCCAAATCCACAACCTAAATATATTAATCAATTCCAAAAACATTGATCAATAAGTACATGCAAATTCATGCAGTACATAGACAGAATAAAATTAATGTCTTTCTACCTGAGGTATTCCTCTGCACGCATCATACAAACTGCGGAGTTGCTGTTTGTCGCCCTCATTGGATGATGCAAATCTGTATCGAGTTTCTGACACAGAAACAAATATTCCAAAGGCTTCAGTTCAAAAAGTTACGGAAACTTCAAATGTGAGACAAACATTGTTAGACAATAAAGAGAGAAAATAAATGTCTGAAGTTATGTAACTTAACTATTCAACAAGACTTGTAAATTTGCTTTCTTAATAAATGGCAACTATAGGTCTCCAGTCATGTCAAAGCCCAGTCACATATTGAAAGAGACATACAAATGCATTTTAACACACAATGGAAAACATGCTATAGTGTCCCTAGAGTCTTGAAGATAAACATGAGTGATAGTAATCAATTCATGTCATAAGGAACCATATAGTGCATTAAACATTAAACAAACCATAATGCTTGCCAATGTGCTCTATAACCATGTGTAAGTAGTCACAAAAAAGTTAATCATCATTAACAAAATGACCATTATACAGCAGCTACATGTAATGCATGGATATCATGAAATAGATATACTAAACACAATAATGCCTCATTGAGACTCATAACGGTTAAAAAAATTAATATTTTGCCCAATGTTACCAAATGACAAGCATCATCTGAAATAAAACAGGAAAGTCACACTTGTCATTAGTTCTCCTTCCTTTGACATTGCAAAAGGCAAAAATTTAGAAGCTCTGAGTTATGAATTGCTGGATGAAGAACACATTATCTTTTTGGCTAATTCTATATCTAAACACGATTTTAGTTTACAAACAGGAGTAATACAGTAAAAGGAATATGAGACACCAAGTAATAACTGGATGATTTGCTAAGGTGGCACGAAGAAGAAAACCACTTCCATTAAGACTTACTAGTAGAATTGTCAAATATAACAAGTCCTGGATCTAACTGATGAAATTTTGGTTCCTCAATCTTTGCCTTCCAAAGAGCAATGACCGTACGAGGTTGGGCATCCTGTTTATTGATGAACAATAAACTTGAAGAAATCACAAATTATGACAGATATAAATACAAGTTAAACCGTTACACAATTAATGTAGAAATTCAAATGAAACACCGTTGTTACTACTTTCCAGTAATAACTGTTAGACTGGATGAACTAGCTGCCAGTCGATGCATGTTCTTACTCCATTGGTGGGAATTAATTCCATTTGATTTAAGGGCTAAAATAGTGCAAACACTTCCTTAGAATAGAACCATAAGGAAATGTGATGAAAGTGTTACAGCAGGAAGGCTGGTAACTCATTCACTCCATAAGAGGGCTTTGTCCATTTTGCACATGGCACTACTATAGATGGTAAAAAAGCAGTTCGTATGTCCGCAGTTTGTATGTCCACCCAACAACTATGAATATTTGTCACACAAGAGTACAGGTCTTTTAAGAAAATCAGTGTCCTCCATCGAAAGAAGCTCTTCTGATAAAAATGCAATTAACTCTAATACCTACAAATCATAATTTTAATTTTTTTTTTTAGTGCTGCATTCTTCTGCAAAAAGCCATCTTATAGATTTTGATGGGTCAACCATTTATGTATACCACTTTCTATGCAAATAACTAGTCTTAAGCAAAGCTTTAAAATACACAGGTCACAGAAGCATCTATCTAGCTGGATAGTTTTAAAAAATAACACTCATATGTGGGCACATGTACTCACAAGATTTCAATTTCATAAATGTGGACAATAAGGATGAAAGAAAATTAAGCACTTAGAATTACCAGACCTGCGATGTATTATAGATGGCAAACTCCAATCTGACGGGCTTCATGGGATTACTGGAACCGCACGGTATAATGGCAACAAAGCTGCAAACAGTTAGCCTTAATCAGCTAGCGAATTTTTTAAAATAGTAAAAGTAAAAGACCCAGTTCCAATCCTTTAAAAACATGTTGTAGTGTGGTCGAGTTATGTCAAATGTCCAATCAACATCACCTAATTTGCAGTTGGCAGCAACGTGATGATATGAATAAGAATGTACAAAATCAATTAAGCAAAAGCACCAAAAGAAATGCTTTATAAACAAAATGGAAACAGTACGAACATTTTTCTTGATAATAGTTGAGGAGCAAGTGCCTCAAGAAAGCCTGGACCATGAAATTCCCGCAGGTCTCCGGAGAATAAGCAAATGTGATTCTAAAAGGAATAATTAGTGTAATTAAGATTTCAGTTATATGACCAAGTCATCTTCTGTAATCCAAAAATATAATTGGTACATTTGCAATTTTCAAGCTGATCAAGCACCTCCATAGCACGAACAACATTAGTATGCCCCTTTATTCTAGCAACATCCAGTGCAGTGTGACAATCATCATTCCTCACCAGAGCATTTGCTGAAATACAAACAGAAAAACTAAACCCCATTACAATCAAGGAACCAACTAAAACCCATTAAGCTCAATCACACGCTTGTAAGCTTCTTGAATTTTGATACTCAACTTTTGGCTCAGCTCCTCATTCAAAAATTAAGCTCAACTAGATAAAATTCAAACTGAATACAAATACTTTGCAAATCAAGTTCGAGCAGCTTGACTCACTCACACATGCCTCTCACAATTCATCATTCAGGGCTAATAGGAGCATAAGACTCGTAAACCTTTGGGACCACACACATATACACAAACAAAGAGAGAAAAAAAATGATTAAAAAAAACCTACCACCGCTGGATAGAAGTAAGAGAACGGTCGGCTCGAGGCCTCTTTTAGCTGCATGATGTAAAGGAGTTCCAGCATGACGCCCTGCAGAACAGAGTATGAATGTGCATTTGAAATACTTACTAATGAGAAAGCAGCAATATTTCCAGGCAAAAACACAATACAAGTAACAAAACCACCAATATTCAAAGGCGTAAAACGAAAGAAACAAACAAACCAGGGCGATAAGCATTGACATTGGCACCCAATTCAATCAAAACTTTAGCAACATTATACAACCCAGAATCCATACAAGCTACAATAAGAGGAGTCTTGCCTTCTTTATCAATATACTGCACCAAAAAGAAACCAACTTTACACTACATCAACAACTTCACAATCAAATTATCCAATACCCAGAAACAGAAACACAAAAAAAAAAAAAAAGTAATATTGGCATAAAATTATCCATTAATACCTCAAGATTAACAACACCCTCTTGTCTGAAAAGGGATTTAATGGCATCAGCATTGGCAGAAAGAACAAGGTGATGAAGTATCTCTTCTTTGGATTGGTTTTGAGCCATTGAATCAAGACTTTGTCCCATAATGACAATATGAACTGTAACAATATGGGATTTTTGATGTTTGTGAACAATTTATATAAACAAGGAAACTTAGCAACTAAGAAGAAGGAGGGCAAACGGAACTGATTTTCGCTGTGGAAATTCCAAAAAAAAAAAAAAAATTGATATATTTTTTATTATTTATTGACCCCCAACCGCAAGACTTTTATTTTTCAAGTTGCAGTTGCAGAGCAATACAAGATTTCATCAAATGGCGTGGCGCGTATCATGATTATTACTCCAAACATGGACCAATTTATGATCTAAAATACAAAACCACCCATTCTCAATCTCAATGGCCCCATATATATATATATATATATATATATATATATATCTATGCTCATACAAACAATTAACAGTCAATATAATTCCATATATATGTATATACCTATTCAGTTAAGATTTTACAAGTAATATTTGCTTAAAATTTTTTTAAAGAAATGTGAATATTATTGACTTTTTGTTTAATTCTTAATAAAAACTATATTAGGTTTAAGGCAATTCCATTCGTATTCTAATAAAGTTATTTTTCTAATTCGACATAAGTTCAGCCAATGAAATGTGATTGGTTGATAGATGTGATAATGCACGTGCCTTGCAAATGTTAAAAGGCAAAATGCTCAAATTGAAACCCAATATTTTACCCTAATTGCATATTAAACCCTCAAAAGTTTTTTAAATTCACTTGAAACTTCAACTTTGTAAATTAAAATCGTATTAGATCTTTACTGAGTGCAATTAAATTCTGTAACTTTTTTTATTATAATTAAATTCTATAAATTAATAAAAATTTAATTTTAAGGGTTACTAACAAACAAAATTGATAATTTTTAAATATATATATATATATATATATATATAACATAATAATAAATTTTAAAATTTTTTAAATCTATAAAATAAATATTTTTAATTTTTTTCTTAAATTTTAAAAACTTTATAATTAAGTGATATATACAATTTAATGACCATTTTTATTCATTAATATAAATAGCAAATTGATAATTGATCTAAAATTTAATTTTAACAATTCAATAAAAAAAATTTATTTATCAGTTATGCAAGTTAAGAAATTATTGTATAGGTTTAAAAATTAAAGCTAATTAATGAAATTTAATTTTTTTTTATTTAACCATTAAAATTAAATTTTGGGTTAATTATCAATTTGCTATTTTTATTAATGAATATATTTGGTCATTTATTTGAAATATATATCACTTAATTGTAAAGTTTTTAAGATTTAAGAAAAAATTAAAAAAATATATTTTATAGGTTTAAAAACTTTATAATTATGTTATATACATATTTTAAAAAAATTTATCAATTTTTTTGTTAGTAACCCTTAAAATTAATTTTTTATTAATCTATAGGATTTACTTGTAATAAAAAAAAGTTATAGGACTTAATTGTACTCAGTAAAAGTTCAATATAATCTTAATTTACAAAGTTGAAGTACCAATTTGGCTCAAAAAACTTTTGAGGATTCAATCTATAATGAGGGCAAAACATTGGGTTCCGATTTGAGCGTTTGTCCAATGTTAAAATGAGTATTATTTGAATAAATTTGTTAGTTTGAATTGAGTGATGTTGTCTAAGTGGTTTCATTTAGTTGGTAAAGTACTTTTTTTTTTATACAGTACTGTATTTGGTTTGGATAGCTTATCGTAGTTTGGTATGATGGTCAATCTCGCCACGGGCATGTAACACCATCTGGAATTGATCTCACTTCCCCCTCTCCTGCACTAATTGCAAAAAAATTGAATAATTACTTGTAATATAATGTATGAATACTTCATTTGCTTAAAAAAAACATGCATTCACATATTTTATGAATTATCCTATGAAATAATTAGATTGCTACTAATCCAGTAATCAACTGATTTGCTATTGATGGCAGTTTTATGAATATAATTTTGATGGCCTCTAACTTTATAAGCAGTTGAAGCTTCAGAACTACAATTCTTTTCTTGTTTTGTGGTTCCAATTCAGGAAAAATGTTCACCAACAAGGCACTAATATATGAGAGAATTTTGAAGGGTTCCAAACATAAACAGACATCGAAACAACCAAAATTATAAGGAAACAAAAAGGAGCATCTCTAAGAAACAAACAAAAATTTTCTAGGATCACGTCTATAGTCCTCACTTTCTTTCCTGCATTGCTAATCAGGCTGAATTGCCACTGAGCAACTCCACTAGCTCCCCTTTCTTCATCTTTGATAACCCTTTTAACCCGCGAGATTTTGCAAGTGCTCTCAGCTCTGGCAGCTTAAATGAACTTAAATCCTCATGTTCATTCTCCTTCTCTTGATCGCTATCCTCATCAACATCCTCAATATCCGAAGACTCTTCCTCTGATAACTCATCCAGCACATCGTCAACAGGGAAGGACTCCGGCTCGGGCTCCGGCTCCATGTCAGACTCAGCCTCATGCAATTCCAATTCAGGCTGCTTAACAGTGTCAGAGTGCACTTCGAATTGCTTCTTTTTATCACTATTTAAATCCAAATAAGATGTAGAATTAACAGAGTCCTCATTTGGATAAATAGGCCGGAATTTCACTCGAGGAACTGGAGACTTCCGTCGAAATTTTGATGGTGGTCTACTGAAAGAAGTGGAATTAGGTTCTTGGAATCCACTTCTCTCTTTGTTGTTTTGATTAAAGAAACCTGTGCTTCCATCTTCACTGGGTGATCCATTTTGTTCTGGCTGGTCCGCAGAGAAGTCTCCAGTGCTGACACTGCTGTCCTTTTTTTTACCTTGCTCACTTGAGTGTTTCCTTAGCAGCTTAAGAAGGGAATCCACATTTTCGCTCTCTTTAACTTTTCCTTTGGAGGCTTCAACCTTCTTATCTTCTTTGACAGCAGCTCTTTCACGCAGCTGAGCCTGTACCTTCCTAAATAGTAGAACAATCTCCTTCTCTCTGGCCCCTGGAGCTGCAGTGGCTTGGAATTTTGACGTATTTGAGAGGGAGAGCAGTGGTCCATTCCTTGATGTTAATAAATCAGATTCATCAAGGTTATCAAAGCTGTGCCTTTCTTCATTTTGTCTATTCCTATTTCGGGAGAACCCCTGTCTGCTTTGTTTTGAGAAATCGGGGTTTCTCCTAGGACCACCAGAACTTGCTCTGCACACAAAAGATGCTGCCCCAGAAGCACATTTTATTGATCCTATCTTGACTTGTGAATAAATTTTATGTTTACCATGAGAAAAATAAAAAGATACAGCAGCTGATTTCTCAGAATTCCCCAAACAAGGGATACACCTGCCCTCTGAAGGTCCATAACCTACAACAAGCACATATTGACAGGTTAATGCCAAGAAGTTTGTTAATTTTGTTTTTCTTTTCAATTTCATGAGAATAAACTTTTGGACTTCATGCACATCTCTCTCTTTCTAGGTGTAAAAATCAACTAATAAAAAAAATGTTTTGAACTGACATCATTTAAAAATCTATATTTCACACAAAATAACAATCTTGCTGAATGATCAGTTTCCAGCATCAGACCTGCACTGTTCTTAAATTCCATGCACAGAGATCTCAACAAAGTTTTAAAAGTAGCCTCAGCCGTTTGTTGTACATTGACGCACCCTTATCCACCAGTCAACTATATAAATACGTTATTGGTGATATCGCATCTGGAACAAGTTTTTTTCATGGTTTTGTTGAGATAAAAACATCAAAAGCAACAAGAAATGTGAAAGAAGAGACCAACAGAAGCAAGTGAAGCCAAAACTATAATGGGTTAAAAGAAAAAAAATGTTAGTTTTGAAACAAAAGTAAGCAAGTAAAAAACGGATGCGGGTAAACAATCAAGCAACCGCTTTTATCAAACAACTCCTAAAATCATTTCATCAAACAGGTGATGGGCAACATATGCCAGCAAAAATCCCAACAACAGTTCGCAAGATTGCATAATGATAAACCATACAAGCAGATCCAAAATAGTTTCAACAGCAACAAACAGTATAAATGCACCTCCATACACTTACAAAAGTGCTTTAACCAACGTAATAAAAATAAAGAACTAAACTTCACAACCCAGACAACAAGAACTCACCTAATTTTTTTTTTTTTAAAGTCATGATATAATCCTCAAGAGTAGGAAAATCAGTAATAACAGAAAGACACAAAAAAAAAAAAGTACTAATAGCCCCAGGCAGGCTGCATTTTAAGCAACTGCAAAATTAAAAACCAAATTTTTGGTAAAAAAAAAACTATGAAAAGCCAGAGTAGAGCAATAGAAACAGATTTCTCAGATACCCAGTTCGGATGTAACCTCAAATTAAGGTTTTTTTTTTTTTTTTTCAAGCTTTGGTTTCCCAGGAACTAAACAGAGCTTAAAAAGGAGTAAGTTTTTCTCAAAAGGGGTTAAAAATGAAGTATACCTGGTATGTTTTTAGCGATGAGTTGCGACATTGCACTCGAGCTTCAGGTATTGGATTAATGGCGCCTTTGCATTTTATTAGAGGCTTCTACACCCTTTTTTTTTTTTAATTCAAATTTTTAGGTTGTTTCTTGTTTGCGGAGCTATATAATCCATTGATAAGGGACTGTTTGGGTAATTATGCTACTTAAGGAGGGGTTTTTTGTTTCAATTCGAGACAGCAACGACGTCGTTTCCTTTGGAATATCTTTTTCCCTGCTGTTCTCCTCGGTTGCATTTCTGTTGCCTCCTTATAAATCACCGAATTCACTTGATGTTAACGCCCAGATTTTATTATTATTATTATTTTAAAGAAAAGATGACTTTTTTCATTGAAAATTAAGAGTACGTTTTGATAAAAGGAACAACAAAAATAATAATACAATTAAAAAAATACCATGATAAAACTTCGTTCAAATTATAAATTTTTTTATAACTATTCTTCAATAGCATTGATAAAACTCTTTTAATTTGTAATTCGACGATTCATACACTTCATTCAATGACTTTACTTTTATAAATAGACTCTCTCGTATTTAAATGAAACCGATTGTAAAATACCAATAGAAATTTCACATCAAAAAGATATGCAAATTCCACTGAGGGAAACCATCAAAATCTTATTAAGCGCCATAAAGATTCCATCCCAATTAGGGTAAGAACTTCATGAAGAAAGATTTAACAATTTCGATCAAAAAACAAATAAATCTGTATTTATTTAATAAAAAATTTTAAGGAAAAATCAAGTACTAAGAAAAAAGAAGAGAAAAAAACAGCTTATTTTAAGTTAAAATGTAGATAAATAGAGATATATTTATGATTAAAAATTATGCAATTATAAGCTACTTCCATATCACATTAATTATGAGATTAATTTTCATTCACTTTTTTGTGATTGGTATTGAATTAAAATTTTTTTGGCATAATACATTTGTGCTCCAAACAAATGAGGAAAGTAGCTTATATAGCTTAGGGGTTTCAAAATTGTATTCTTGGCGAGTTCATATGATAAAATGGTAAAACTATAAGTTGAGAAGCTAAATTGACAAAAAATGACAAGTAAAGTAAATGAGTCATGTATATATTGTGCCAAAAAAATTTAGTAGTGCCATAATCTTGAGAAGCAGGTAAGCGTAACTGGCACTTACCCTAGTTTTAGGTGACGGAGATTGCCGGTCTCTTCTACTAAAAGAAGCAAAGCAAGAAGAGAACAGAAGGATTTTAGGAAGTGTGAGGAAAATAGAAATGATACGGTTAAGGATAGATTATGAGACCACCCCAAGTGCTGTAGCAGTGTTTGAATTACAAATAGCTTTGATTTTGCTGGCAAACAAGTACAAAAACAAAACATAATTTTTGCTGAATTGCATGGCGATGATATGATAGCACCATCTAAACTTCGACTTTGAATTGCAATATGTATTAGAATTTGTAGCAACCAGGCACAGGACAACCATACAGAGAAAAAGAAAAAGGCCATACACCCTACTTATGCCTAGCTTTATTTGCAGATCCAACCCACAAAGGAACAATTCATATCTGGGTCACGATACAAAATTAGAAGTCGATCCCTCAATAGAACACAAAATCAATAAAACATTGACGTGAATCTATCCGCTAAACATGTCTCTGGTCTCTCATTTGAACAAGTTCATATTTTGACAACAGTAGGAGAAAACAGCAGCAGCAGCAGCCAAAATTTATTTGAAAACAACAAATATTCCCGAGTTTCAAATCATAAATTTTGATCTGAGCAAAGTTCATATATGGCAATGAAGGCAAGTAAACAGTCCCAACACAAGCATCCAGAAGGAGCCAGCATAAAGATTTCATTATATCTTCTTTTCCTGGTCTAGATTTTGAGATTACAATCCTGGTCCAAGGCAATGTTTTTTAAAAGTTGAAATCAGAATTGAACTAGGCGCCTTCATGCTTTTCAGTTGCAAAGGAAGACCCAGTTACTCAGTTGCTGCACCTGGCTAAAAATAACCATAATTATGCAACTCTCTCATAACAGATAAACCTAAATGAATATTTAGGTTTGTATAGTTCTCATTTCCACTTCATAAAACAACATCCAGTAGAGTGAAATGGGAAAAGAGAGAACAAAGTGATACATATACGAACCGAATCAATTTAAGAGATTTTGATGCATGTGATCTATCCTTTGTGATTTTTTGCCATCTCTTCCACATCCAGTTCCACTTCCAGCACTGGTAAATCCTTACGCATGCTGAAATAACTGGCCAAGAAATACATAAATTTCAGTTCCCCTTCCCTCAAATATCACCTATTGAAAAGCCAAAAATGCTTCAACCAACTGGAATCCAGCAGCTCACCTGTTCTGAACAGGACCATGATCCACAGCTGTACGTAGACAATATATAACTCGGCCAACTATGTCTGACATGGGGAGTGGACCAAATTTTCGGCTGTCATTGGCTTCCTGAGACTCCAAAAGGAAAAAAAGAAAAAAAAGAGAGAGAGAAATCAGCTTTTTCCAGGCTTTGGATAAATAAAGTGCACCCTACGCCAAAATTTACAACACATCTTATATACCTACTCTGAACAAAAGTAGGTACACATTATATTACGCCTTCAATTTTGTTTATACAGAAAGAAAAGAACATGTATAACTTGCACTAAAGTCATTCTCATAACAAATATAAGTGAAACTAACAGATGGCCATTGAGATTGCCCACATGCTAAACCAGCCCAGTCAGAAATAGACACTTGGACATTAGTTAAAGATATGTACTCAGAAAAGAAGCATATGAATACGTGTGTTTAGAGGCATTTGGGATGATTAGAAAGGATAAATGCAGGAACCATACATCAGAAAGAATCCAGAATTAACACATGTATTATGAGAACTATAACTCTATTTCCTTATCCTACCTTTTCATTCTAGTAAATACAAAGATAAAATATGTTTTTTCTATGATGGTGAATGTTAAAACCTGAGCGATGCAACTGCAATTTTAATGAAAACAATATAGATGCCTTGATAGCTCAAATGCATATCATCCATATAAGCTTGACATTTTTATACAGCAATTTAGTAACATAGCTAATATATAATCACAAACAGTGTTTTAAAAGTCAACTACATTATTGATTTACTCATTTATAGGAAATAAAAGGTCAAACTCTGCAACCATGAAATTATATTGGTAACTTCAATTGAAAGGAAATACAAGGAAATGCAATGGATTTAAGACATTTGTCTGCATATACTGAGTCTCATGTTTTCAAGATGGCACATACCTTGGGCTTCAACTTTTCATTGTCAGCCAAAACCCAACACTGATCATTCTCAAGAATGAAAGGTTCATCTTTTTCATCGGTAGACACCATTTCATACCCTTCAGTAGCAGCTAATCTTCTAACTAGGTAGCTGTCCGTATTATCAGGATCCTTAATAACCACTACATCTCCAATAAAAACACGCCTGTGAAAGAAAGTATCAAATAGCTAGGTATCATGATATTCTACACCAGAAAAAAAAGATTTACAGCTTAGAAATACTGAAACATGGTTTATCAAGATTGTTAGAAACAAATGAAACATATAAAGAGATGTTTTGCAACAAACAAAAACACCATGTTAGCACAGCTACATGAGATAAAACTTGCTGACTTGCAGCAAACAAGCACACTGTGACAGAATAATTCCTTGCTCTCATTCCTTGCTTCTTCGTTCACTTTTCTTTTGTTACCATCTAAGGTGTACACATTTTTTTCTAGTGTATATCTGACAATTGGCTATAACATGTTTCTGTGGATGAATAACATATTTATAAGGATGAATTGGAGGGAGATCCACTGACAGACAGCAACAAATACCCACAGGCACATGTGCATCAATCACCCATAGTCAATATGTCCACATTGGTTACAAAAAAAAAAAAAGTTCATTAGGGCCTCTAATAACTAAGTTTTGGATTGGGAATCATGCTAATTGAACTTCACTCTGTAAAATGATGTTCTAAAGTGGTGAACTTCACTGCATAAAATAATTTACCATGACAGAAGCTAATAGAAAGTTAAGCCCAACTAGAGCAAAATAGACAAGAAGGATGCATATAGCCAATCACAAACTTATAATCAAAGTTTGCCAAATTTCAGTTGAGAGGAAATAGCAACTGTTATCCAAACAAAATTAAGTAACAAGCAATCACCCAAGCAAAATAAATGAAGTGGGATTTCAAATGAGAACCAAATCAATTAACTTAGGAGGGTCACTACAATCTAACAGCAACAAAACATTCAAAAGGAGGACAGGCAGGCTTGGATGCAATTATTCACATATGGCCAGTTATAACTTATATTGAAAAAATCAACAAACTCATGACTATTGCAAGAACAATTGAAAATGCTAATATTTCCCGGATGGAATATATATCTTTTTCTTTCGTTCTGCATATAAATTTTAAAAATCACATGTGCTAAGTAACAGATTTATTCTACTATGAAGAGAATTAGGCGTACACGTCTTTGGCTTAAAACTCTCCCTGTTAACACCAAAGAAATTTATACGCAACTTCAATTCCATCAATAATTTTAAAGCCACTAACTAGCATAAATCATTCTCACCCAAGAGAAGTCCTTCACTTTCCGATGTTGTAAATGTAGAATCCTAGCTCACACATTTACAGAGTACTGCAACAAATTTATCTTACTAGTGTGAATTCTCTCACCTAGAGTCTTTGAACAACCCCCTCTTTCACAATCCCAATGATCTCTCCAATATCTTTTTTTTGCCAGCGAAACTGAGTCCAAACTTGCCTCAGTCAAAGTCACAGCTCTCATACTACTTGTATGTTAAGAAAAGCATAGAGGAATGACTTGGTCCATGCTGAACACCAACTTGACCTGAAAGCTTAAACTAATATATCACGTCTTTCCAATGCTAACATCTACTCCCCAGTTGAGCCTCTATGCTTGTATCAAATTACTAAACCATGATGGACATGTTAATTTTCCAAACCATTGAACTTCAGAATATCTGCATAAAGACAATTCTCACGTCCTTTCCACACATACAAAACTAAAGATCTCAACAAAAAAGACTATCCAAGAAACTTAAAAACCCAAGGAGCCCGAACAAAAAATTTTAGTCAACCGAAAATGTAGATTGCATAAACCTAAGCCTTAGGCCTTGGACTTATCTAGAGAGGATCTAAAACTACCATTTATATTATTATGGGAAATAAGTTATTTCAGTTTAAAAAATTTATTAACCAGGGAGATTTTGGAAACTTTTTTTTTTCCAAATTTACAAACCAAGCTGAATAAAAAGAGAGAGAGAGAGAGAGAGAGAGAGAGAGAGCTAAATGCCATATTAGCCAAATTTCATCAATTTATCATTCCTTCATGTATGATTAAATTACGCTATCAATAATATATTGACTTATCATCGTTAGACATGGTTTTCATGCATCTCAATTCATAATCCCCAAGAAGCATCTTACAATCACTGAAGAGTTATTGCCTAATACTCTGTCCAATATTTGGGTGTCTGACAACCTGCCTATCCTACATAAATAAGGCAGAAATCTCATAGATTCAACAATCAGCATCAAAATCTTTCACAACACTGCAGGGTACCCATGGCCCCACTCATCATGAAAAAAAATATATCTTTTTTTCTTGTGGCCATATTACAAGGGCTAATATTGTTAGTAGGGAAAGGAGAATTCGACCGCATAAAGTGGGGGAGGGGAGAATCGATCCTGCACCCCTCAACATGCCTCCAAGAGGCATGACCAATAGCCTAGACCGTAATGACAACCAAAATCATCTATGCAAACAAGAATGTGCAAAATATCTAATTCCTACCATCAGCTTAGCTACAACCATTTATCAAGTGCCTTACTATACTAATTGAGACATCAAAGTAAGCATTATCAACTCAAACCAGCAGACAAAGGATTTCTTTGGAAAAGGGAGCAGTGGCATTACGATGGATCAGCAGCTGGCAATTTCCGAACAAGAAGTGTTCCCCCTTGATCCCCCATTGTCGGTGCCATTTCTTGTCCTTTATTCCAGTGCAAATATGTCAACCTCCCCTGAAATAGATTTTTCCAAATTGCATCACCAACCTCTCTGTCACTGATTTGACCTCTTTTATAGTTCTGCATCACATTGGAAAAGAAGGTTACCAATAAACAATCGCAGTTCTGTCCATGAAGTTAGCCTCAAGAGTTAGAAAACAGCAGCACATTAAAAGCCAACATACAATGGAGTAACAACTAGGTTTTACACTCAAATAAGCCCAAACCTACGGTGAATGAAAGAAACCCAGACAGCAAATTCCAATCAAAATCACTAAAACGGCAAAAATACAAGATACCCAACGGATTAATCTTAACTAGGCACAAGAAATCTCAGCAGATAAATAAAAAATATTACACTTTTTTCTTCTTTTTTTTTTTCATATATACAGAAAAATAAGCAGGGGCTCAATGAGAAAAAATAAAAGGAGATAGATGGCCACATGAAGGAGAAGAAGATGATGAAGACGGACCTTCCAACTGATAGAAACGGAGTACTCGAACTTGTGCGCTAAGTATCGGAACCAAGTCGATAAAGAAACCATTTGCAATTACCGTACCAATGGCTTTAGCTTCCAGTTTTGGTTCCTCGGGTTAAACCCCTCTAGAATTAAAGAGCGACAATAGAGCGCAATTTTTTTTTCCATTCATTTTAACGAAAACTCCGGCCGTGGCATTTACAATTACACCCCAACTCGATTCTCAAAAGTTCAATTAACAACCTAATGTTTATTTTGTTATAGTTAGACCCTACATATTTTGTAAAACATAATGGTTAAATCCTATTACTATAATAATAATAATAATAATAATTTTTTATATAAAAAAAAAATTTGATAAATGAAATCAAATTATCTCTCTTCCTTCTTGTCCATTTTATGATTCTCTCCAGCATTTTTCAAATCTTAGGCAGTTGTTAACAAAATGGTAGCCCTTACTCATTTATTAATTTTTTATTTTTAAATAAATTTTTATTTTTCTTTCTTGACTTTTATCTACTTTTTTAGTTTTTTTATGAATTTAACTTTATATAGAGCTCTATTTTTTATCATCTATTTAATGGTGTTTAATTTTTTCATAGGTTTATTAGGTTAGAAGAAGTAAAAACAAAATTTAATTTAGTTTATCCATTGTTCATTTTTCTTTCAATAAAATCATTTAGTTTATGTTTGTACCAGCCCAAATGGCCCACTCCAGGCGTCAGCATTTGGTAAAGATTCAAATTCACCCTATTAAGCCCACTTGATGTTCTGAAGATTGAAGATGGCATTGATGGTCAAAGACTTTTTTTGGGGAAATCATATTTATGCCCTTGTTGAAAGGCAATTAAGAGAACTTGTCTTATAGTGAATTAGGAAGGTATCAATTAGTTTTTTTATCCTTTAGCCCAGTTAGGAAGGTTTTTATTGTTGATTTGTTTCATTTAGTTCATTTAGGAAAGTATCCTTTTAATTTTGTTTCCATTTATAGTCAGGCTCAGAGGCTTATAAAAGCCAAAGCAATGTATTGTAATAACTCTCTACATATTTTTACACAATTCTCAATATATTATCAGTTCACTTTTATTCTCTTCAGACCCGATGTCTATCTTTATTCAATCCCAACGATTAAGGTTTCTCTGGTGAAGCCAGCCTCCTGTTTGATCCAAATCAGACAAGTTAGAAGGGACTTGAACGTATTTCTTGCCCCTGTCACCACCCCGAGCTGGTGATAAAACCCTTCATCCTTCATCCCATCTTCTGTGATATTATGATCGGGCTCACACAAACCTATTTAAATATTCAAAAGGTACTTAGGCTGATTTCTCTTATTTTTTTAGGCCAAACATCTTTTTAGCATGTCCAGTGGGCCCCTTGAATACCTATGCAGACGATATCATAGAAAGCAATTACCATGAGCAAATCTAGTGAGATGACAGCTTCAAACAATAAGACCAATGCATCAAGCAGACACATTTAGGAGCATGGCCAAAATGAGCTGTTGGAGAGTAGAGAGGAGTACAATCGCACTTTGGCGCCCAGGAGACAACCCATCCTTGGTTGGGAAGATGTGGATTTTCTCAAAGATAAGGTGTCAAGGGAGAATCATACACTCTTCAACGATCTTATCACGTAGATGTCAATAGTCCTAAGGCCGATACTGGAGAGGAACAAGTAGATCCAGATGCAGTCCCATAAATAATTGTAGGAGATTAATGTCAACATGCATCGCATGGCATCCATCCTTGAGGGTAAATAAAATGTTAAAATCCCCAAGTATTCCTCGGACATTAATAGGCCTAATGGTAGTAATTTACAATATTGTAATGTGCGATTAATGAGAAGGCCTGATGAACATGAACGAAATTATCAAGCCCGATCTTCTAACTACAATGATAATGGTTATCAAGGTCGGGCAATGGGTTATAATCCCAATTAGGCCGGCACTGTATTCACATATGATGAACAAGGTTGAGTCATTGAGTTAATATCAGGCCAAGATACAGATCAATTTAGTAACCAAGCATATTATGGTAACAATGATTATAAGTATGAGTATCGGCCACCTCTGTCCGATCAAAGTCTTTTAAGAGACACTCTAGAAAAAATGGGAATAGATTTTAAACCCATTTCTAGGCCGATGTATAATAAGCTCTGTCCTAATTGGATAGATAAAATACATCCTTTCCCTCGAGGATATAAAGTGCCTGAATTTGTACTATTTTCGGGAGAAGATAAACATCAATCCTCAATTGAATATACAACCTGATTAATAGTACAATATGGAGAGGCATTGGCCAATGACTTTTAAAGGCTGAGACTCTTTGGAAACTCTTTAACTAAATCGGCCTTTACGTGGTACACACACTTGCCCTCTAACTCTATCACCACTTGGAAAGATTTGGAAGAAAAATTCCACGTAGAGTTTTATAGGGCTAGACTAAACATTTCTTTGGCCGATTTAGCCAAGATTTCTTAGTTACCAAGACAGTCTGTGGAACAATACATTATGAGATTTCGTAAACTTAAGACTCAATGTCATTCGGTCATCAGTGAGACTGAATGCGTCCCAATTATAGTCAAAGGGCTTAATTACTCAATGAGATAACACTTTGAGGGACACCACTTCAGAGACCTATTTAAGGCTGCCAACTATGAGAGGTTACTCAGAGAGAAAGACCAAATGAGATCTTCCTCAAAAGGAACTTACTATCAGGACCCCTTAGAAATATTGGCCATTAATTAGGAATATGAGACTGATACTGATGATAAGAACATTAATGTGGTTGAGTACTTAGGATTGAAACCTAATGAATGTCAGGCCCTGAGAAGGCCGACCATGGTCAAAGAAAAGAAGAAAATCCCTAAGGTAAACCATATAGCTAAGGAGTATTCTTTTGATCTAACAAAGGATGATGAAATTTTTGATGCCTTAATCAAAGACGGCCAAATAAAATTATCTGACGGCCATGTCATTCCTCACAGAGGATTGGACTGGTAAAGAATATTGTAAGTGGCATAACTCCTGGAGACATTCTACTAACAACTATGTTATTTTCAGGAATGTAGTCCAGAAAGCAATTGATCAAGGAAAACTATTATTCCCTGGGAGGGGGAAAGCTCAAACTATCAACATGGTAGTACCAAACATACCATGCAATATGGTTTTTCCTAAGGATATCAAAGTCCTTGGACCAGGGAAAGTAGAACCATGGACCCTTGATCGACCTCAAGTCAGAGTGGAGCTGAAGCTCCCAGAAGATAAAGACAAGGGGGCAAAAAATTCAAACGTGAACAGAGAAGTCACATTCACCAATGAAGAGGAGGTCACATGTCCCAATTCCTAACTTTCCTTCAACTATACTTTTAAGAAGCACAACATATCTCCAAAGAAGCTAAAAAGAGACAGACAATATTCTCCTGATTGAAGTTAAAATAAAATCACATGTTGACAACAAAAGCCAGTCTCACTCACCAAAAAGGCTAAGGCTAAGAAGTGAATAGGACACCTTCCACATGAACCAGGGCCACTCACCAAATAGGCCAAATGCTAAGACATTCAAGCCCAGGGCAACTAAAGATTGGCAAAGGCACAAGCCTAGGGGGAGATTTTCAAAAGAGTTTGGTACCTTAATAAAGATGGGAGGATCAACATGACTAAAACCTAGAAAAGGAGGATGTAGAGACTTTGCCAATAAACCAGTCAAACTCATGAACCATCGACTTCCAGAGGTTCAGAAAGTGGGCCTCGAACATATGATCGACCTTTAAAGTTTGAAAGAGACAAAACTCTTAAAGAAAGGGAACATGAAAGGAGAATAACAGATGATAGGGACCGGATAATCAAGAAGATGTATAGGGAGAAGATTGATCCTAGAAAGAAGCCATATTCCAACTTCAGCCTTCATAAAGAGGATAGATGGAAGGGGAAGGTGCAATAATATTAGTCTGCAAAGGAGGAAAAAATCAAAGATAGGCCGCTACCTCTACCATCTCTAAAAGGAGATATATCGGGCTCCAACATCAATGTGGTTACTCTACCTAATGAATTTAACCCAAAGCCTGACTAGAGGTCCACTTTGGATGGGGACGTGATTACCCCAGATAACTGTGAATTGGACAACGGACAGGGGGCATCTCTTACTATCCCATAGCCCGACCTCCTCATGACAAGGCATATTAGGCTATTATTTATTAAGGTCGATGTCAACAGAGTGGAAATGAAAAAGGTCCTAGTTGACAATGGTACTGGCATCAACATTCTACCACTCTGAACTTTGAAGAAAATCGGTCCACAAGTGCAGGATCCTGAAAAAAGTGACTTTATTATGACTGATTTTGCAGGACATGATCAAGCTCTAGAGGGCTTTGTCATGCTGAATGTCAAAGTTGGGAGATATAAATCACAAGGGGGATTTTTTGTCATAGATATAAAGACCAATTACAATGTCATCCTTGGCAGAGACTGGATTCATTCTAATGTCTGTGTACCCTCTTCACTCCATCAGATGTTATTCATATGAAAGCTAGAAGGGAATGTAGAAGTTATCCATAGAGATTCCAACCCATTTGGAGAAGAGGCCTTTCATACAGAGGCCATGATGTATTTGCCTCATTTTACTGGCTTCAAGAGGGGTAGTAAGCCAAGTATTGTAATGGATCAGCTTGTAGTAGCAATAGCAAGGGAAGTTGGCCGATCAATTATAATTAATGATGATGATGATGTTGCAAGCTTGTTCAAATAGGAAATGAATACAATCGGTTGAGTGCATATTTAAAGAAGAAGAGCAAGATCCCATGGGTCGATTGAAGGTTGGTGACATGTACATCCCGCCAGCAAGTTAGGGGATAACCCTATTCAAACACCAGATGTGCCGAAGGAAATCAACCTGGGGACTGAGGCAGATAAACGACCAATCTACATAAGCTCAAAGCTCAGCCCTAAGTTTGAAGAAAGGCTAGTGTAACTCCTAAAAGAATATAAGGACTGCTTCGCTTGGAAATACGATGAGATGCCAGGGTTAGACTGATAGCTAGTAAAATATGAGTTGCCCATCAAGCCTGGTTATCGGTCTCATATCCAACCTCCTAGAAGAATGTCTAGAGATATGGAGAAGTTAGTGGCCGATGAGATCAAAAGGCTTACTGAGGCAGGTTTTATCAGAAAAGTGCAATATACCAAGTGGTTGTCTAATATAGTTCTAGTTGTGAAGAAGAATAGAAAAATTAGGGTATGTATTAACTTTAGGAATTTAAACCTTACAACACCAAAGGATGAATACCCTATACCCATGGTCGATATGCTCATTAACTCTGCGTCAGGCCATTACATTCTTAGTCTTATGAATGGACATTCAGGCTATAACCAGATAAAGATTAAGGAGACTGATGTGAGCTAGATAGCCTTCAGATGTCCTGGTGCCTTAGTGAGCTATGAATGGGTGATCATGCCATTTGATCATAAAAATGCAGGGGCAACCTATTAGCGGGCAATGCACGAGATTTTTGACTCATTGATTAGGGACTTCATGAAAATATATATTGATGATGTGATTGTTAAGTCAAAAGCCGACGAGCAACATTTGGAACATCTAACAAAGACATTTGAAAGGATGAGACTCCATCGGCTAAAGATGAACCCTCTCAAGTGTGCATTTAGAGTATCAGCAGCCCATTTTTTGGGATTCTTGGTGCACTAGCGGGGGGTGGAAGTGGACTCTAATAAGACCAAAACAATTATTCAAATTGCACGTCTTAAGTCTGAAAAAGAGCTGCAGAGATTAGTCGACCAAATAAACTACCTCATAAGGTTCATATCCAACACAACAGACCAATTAAAAATTTAGTCACCCTATTTGTGACACCTGTTAAGGATGCCAAGCATACATTGTATGCATATGACTAATACATAACATATCTATTAAAAACTAACTTTAGATCACATGTCAATATATACGTCACCCTTATATATATAAGTAATACATATTACACAAAAAGAGCTTACAATATCAAGTAGCTCACATCTTTTTTTTATATGTTATACATATATAATACACTGCCCTTGTTACAACATAATAAAATTTATTAAGTACGTCATGCTCAAAAACCTGAGGACGATCCCCCTGCTCACCCACCTGACACAATGCTAATATAATTGATACAAATGTTTCTTCAAGACATATTACAGTTCTTCTAATCCTGAAAAATATTGCAGAGGAGTGAGCTTGCAACTCAGCAAATGAATAACATAATATTCTATGAAAAATAACACATTCAAGCATGTAGTATTATCAATTATCAATCCATTCAATGTTTAACTATAATTTATAATATACACATAGTAATAGTAGCATAGTAATCTTGTACTACATATTTCTTTAGCCTTTATACGGCTTATCAAAGGGATTCCATAA
>CATIWM010403995.1:0-24695 GCA_949671775.1 Mallotus repandus | reverse complement strand
AGAAGCGAGATCCTCCTCAGGAGGTAATATGTGCTGGGTTGATTTTCCTTGCAATTTGTTTCTTTGCCTGACTTTTAATTAAGAATTTGCTGCTTTTGTGTGATCGTAGAGAGACCCGCTTAGGATTTTTTATGAAACACTATACGAGCAAGTTCCCAACAGTGAAATGGCACAAATCTGGTGAGATGTTTTGGCTTATTTGTTGTTTGTTCAGTCATTCCATACTCTTATTTTGTATTTGGCTTCTTTACTTTTCACCATAAGTTCTGTCTTTTAAATAAAAACAAAAGAATGTTTACATAAGGAATGGCCCATTATATGATGCTTTTCTTACCAATTGCTTCAATAAAATGGAATCGTATTCGCATCACATCATTTAAATATTTGATGTCTCCTAGCAAGAATAGTATAGCAGAGCTCAGGGAAAAAACTGAATGTTAAGACTACTGAGCATACCATCTTTACATGAGATTTTGAGATGTCATTGTGGGATTGAAATAGTCTCTAGAGAAGTAGTATTCTTGACCTTTAAGATGGAAGCATTTTCTTGAGCAGATACTGCAACAGTGGCAAAAGCTTCACCTCAATATGTACAAATCATGAAAGGGTAAGTGTTGCATATTAGAGACTGCAAAAATTTACAGTCAGATGTCTTTTAAGAAAATGTAACTACTATAATGTGCATCCATGTGTGAGTCTAGTGCCAATCACATCATGAGTTCATAATGCATTATAGCATATTTCATGACACACAATATGAAGTCATATTTGTTCTCTGGCTGCTTTTTACGTTTTCGTTTGAGTGCCTCAACTTTGAGAATATGAATTTGTGACCACAGTGCTCATTCATACCTTACATAGTAAGGTTGACTGGGATCTATTTCAATGCAACCTCCTAGTGGATATATTATAAGCGAGTTCAAGCTTGACAACACTTTTATTTGTTTCAGCTGCTTTTAACATCTGTTTTCAGAATGTGTACAAAAATTTGCTCCTCGGCAAAAAAAAAAAAAAAAAGCTTGTTATGTTTAACATTTACTGACCTGATGATCAAATATCTACCCTGCGATGCAGCCAATTAATCTTTACAATACCCTTGAACTTAAAATGGTATTACGTGGGAGGTGGAATTGTAGAAGAGGGGTGAGAGTTGGGTGGTTTAATATCTTCATATAACTTGGAGAACTCATTGTATGATTTTTCTTCCGTCGCTGCCAGTGTTATCATTAATTTGATGCTCTTATTAACAAAGCATAGTGAATGGTTGGGCAATTTTCTTTTCGATGTCATTGCTATTGTTCCCTCACAGACAAAAAATGACATCTGTGTCACTGTGGATTTTAGGTTTTTTAACCATCAAGTCATGGCAAAATGTCAAGATTGTTGTACTTGTTTCTTTTTCTCAACATTCATAAATCATAATCATTTATGGTATCTAGTGTTGGAGAAAACAACTTCAGTTGCATCGCTTTGGAAGACATTTGAATTGCTGTTTGTCTGACAATATGATCACTGGTGTTGATTTTGTGGTGTGCCTATATGGGCGGTGCAGACACTGGTTTGAACTTTGATATATCTGGCTAAAATTCTGCTCTTTTCTCTTGCAATCTTTTGCATGTGTTCCCTGCGGAACTATTGCCTACACAGTGATGCTATCGGCAACTGTTCTCTGATCTTTTTCATCTATTAATTATAACAGAGATTTGCATCTAAATGTAATTTTAGGATGATGGAATCTGGTTTGCTCCCCATAGAAGAGGCAAGGAAAGTTTATGAAAAGAAACTAAAAAAGAAGAATCAGCAGACACTGAGTTCCCCCATCAAAGCAAATACTGCAACAAAGAAGACTCAATCTGCAACAGGTAAGAAAAACATACCCTCTTCCCCAGTATCATCAGTTAAAAAGAAGACAACGAACTCCGCAGTCGAAACAAAAGAGTCTAAGAAGCGCAAGATTGCAGGTGGAAGGTCTGAGGAAGATTCTGATGATGACTTCATTGTTAATAGAAGCACAAAGAAACAGAGAGCATCTTGAACAAAAAATTTCTGATCTTTATAATTCTCTCCAGCTTTGAAGGCTGTTTAGGTGCTCAATAGTTAATTAAATTCTTGTCCAATTTTAACTTGTATTGGTGCTTCTCTTGATCTGCAAAACATTAGAATTGTTAATTCTTATTCTCAGTTAAATCCTATATGGAACCAAATTGTAGTTTATTTAATACCTTAATTAAAAAGGTTTTTTTTTTACCTTCCAATAGTAAAAAGATGAACACACCTATAAGGTGAGGTCATGAGTTTGATTTCTCACTCCTTTTAATTTTTTAGTTGTTAAAAAAAAAAAAAGTGGAACCATCGCTAAATTTGAACTCAACTTAATTTTTAAACTCAAGTTCCAATTCAATTGAGTTTTTCTTTTTAAAATTTGAGTTCTATTTGATTAAACAATTCATATACTTAAACTTTACTAACTCAACTCAATAAGATATTTTTATAATTATATTTAAATAAAAAAAATAAAATGATAAATATGTACATATCTAATTAGGTTGGATGAAACTCGTAAACCTATAGAATTAGATATTAAGAACTTCGGACTTAACAACCTATTCAAATAATTTGATTATTGGGTTAATCTTGAATTTTTTTTTAATGATCCTAAATAATTTGAAAGTCAATTTAACTTGATTATACCTCAGCTGCCGCTAAAAATGACATTATGTTTATTTATCCGATTCTAATGTAATAAGACGAAGATAATCTTTTTAAGCAGAAGAAGAATTTTTTTTTATTTTGCTTGAATTAACAAAGTGAATCATTGTTCCTCAAAAAAAAAAAAAGTAAATCATTGAAGATCATAGATTTGTTTTAATTATAAGATATTTCTATACATATTGAATATTATATTAATTTTTATTTACATTTTATAATTAGCATTGATCTAAAAAATTTAACTAAATGAATATTTGAATATATAACTTTTTAGTATAAAATATATTTATATAAAAATTCAATGTTTTTACCCAAAATGAGCTAATATTTTAAGTTGTTTCTAACAAATAGTTTAAGTGATAAAATGTATGAACATCTAAACATAAAAAGTATAATTTGAATTCCGTTGTCTCTTACTTTTTCTTTTGTGATGAGAAATTACATCGCATGAAATCTAATTAAAAAAAACTGATATTTTAAGTTGAATATCATAAAATAAAATTTTATTTTATGAAAAGTCAATACAATGACTGGTCCTAAAATGGAAAAGAAAACTGAAGTTTGCAATTGGAGGTTCACATTGCAATTGGACTTACTAATTTAGTAAAGTCCAAAAATTTAGCTGCAGTCTCCTCAATTCCAAAATTCTACTTTATTTAACCACTAATTTTTTTTTTATTTAACCACTAATCTTTATTTGGCCACATTTTTTTGTCCCCTTTAATTTGGTAATTACATTCTTACTAATATTAATATATAATTGTCACTGCATATATATATGCATAAGCAATGCCCTTACCAAAGGATGGAATTATATCAAATTCACACCATTTCACTTCTCTTTTATAAAATTAAGCAAGTTTGCAATGCTTTTGCTGTGGTAATGTAATTTACAATTCTTCATTTTAATCACTTCCAAAGAAGAAGAAGAAGAATACTCCATCCGTCCCATAATATTTAACAAAATTGCTTCTACACACAGGTTAAGAAAATTAGTTAACTATAGTTATTTTGATTATTTTTAGGATTTTATTACTAAAATACCCCTATTAATACTTTTTATTTTATCAAGTGTAAAACATTGTTGATACATTTTACAAGATAATGTTTATTTAATATTGTTGATAAAATCACAACTCATAATAAATCAAACATCTTATTAATTTGCAAAAATACCACAAATATTTAATAAAAAAATAATTTGATTTAGTATTTAGAAATTAAACATCACTATTATATTAAAAAAATTGAAAATAATGTAAAAAAAATTTTACACTAGTATTTGATAAAAAAATGATACTATTTTAAGAAAACATATAAAAATCTCTTTTATAGTACTTTTTTTGGTAGAAAATTCAAATTGTAGTGCTTTTTAATCTTAATTTCAGATTTCATACTTGGGTTATTGAGAGATTTAGAGTTTTGAATTTTCATGGTTTAGAGTATATGGATAGTTATATAAAAATAATGATAATAATAAGATTAATATATTCAAATAAAATGATATTGAAATTTTAATATATTTATTAAACATATAAATTTAATGTAAAAAATTAGTGGGACAAAATGAGTAATATCGATGAAAAGTGATGGTTGGAAAACCGAAAAATAAATATTGAATTAGGAATAAATAATGAAATACTTGTATTATTGCTACTAAGAAGAGAGAGAGGGCATGAGCATTAGTATGTGCATGTGCATCCTTTTAATCATTTAATGAAAAAATGAGGATTCATGAGACCAAGATTCTGTCAAATCTCTCATTTTTTTTCTCTTCTATCCTTAATTTCAACAAATTACTTTCACACTTAAACGCAATTTATCATCCAATTCTCTATTTTATAATTATTATATGTTTACATAAATTACATATATTCAAAAATATTTTATAAAATATTAAAAAGAAAGAGGAGACCTAAAACCCTAAGATGACAAACTACAATCTCTGGTGTAGTGACACGTTGCACAACCACAACCTACACCATTTATTTATTTATTTATTTATTTTTTATTTCCATTGTAGGCAAACAAAAACTCCCCCTCTCCAAGCAACACATCACAACACAACAGAGCTCCTCTCCCTTTCTTTTATCTTAGCCTCCGCCTCTCTCCTTGTTAACTTCCTCTTTGAAACCCCAACTCTTGTTTTCCTTTTCTTCTCCTTTTTCCACCAGTAAAACCCACAATTCTTGTTTTTTTGATTCTGCTCCTTTTTCTACCAGGATTTATCAAGAGGCCTCTGTTCATTGTTACTATATATATGCGGAGATTTGGGGCAAACCAAAATACAAAATAACACGGCATAATTTGATAAGGAAACAACAATGAAACAGACAAGTGGTGGCTGTAGCCCTGTAGAGAGTAATGACGAGAAGCAAGTGGCTGCAATCTTGCTTGAGCTTTCTCATCTGATCACAGCCAGGGAGCGTCGACTTCCATCATCCCTTACCTGGGGTACTACAAGAAAGAGATCTGTCTATGAAAACTGCTGTATTCCTCGCCACCTTTCTACATCTTCACCATCACCGCCGCTGCCACCGCGGCCGAGTGTTCAAGAAATCGAGTCCAAGAAACCCGCGGTTAAAGGCGAGGCTTCGAGCCCAACAACGCCTCTTGATTTCTGTCCTAGTGAATCTGAAGACAAGCCTAAGTCTAAGCGTTTGAAGCGAAGACTCTCTGTTAAGAAGGTATCTATGTTGTTGCACACTTTTTCTTTTCTTGGGTTCTTTAATCTCAAGAATTATCTGTTCTGTTAGCCTACGTGGCTGCCTCCAGTGATTTTGTTTAATGGGTTTAATTGTAATTACGCAGTTGTTCAGTCGTTATCAGATTCTGCAAACCTTTTTTTTAATTACCGATCTTGAATTTATTTGTCCTGCGTGCAGACAAAACAGGAACTACTGGAGATTATACAAGATTATACTCGGAACAATGAGTTGCTGTTAAAGGTGGGTTTTCTTTCATTATTTATCAACAATCTTGGTTTTGTTCACTTCAAATTCTTTACCTAAACCCTAGTGCTAATACGTTAAAATCTATCAGGAGATAGATCGGACTCAGGGTTATTATGAGCAGCTGAGAGCAAGGAATTTGTGGCTGCAAGCAAGGAAGCAAGAGGTATTTTTTAGAATTTACTTGCATTATCCATCCTTTTTCTGTAGCTTTGTGGGGTTTTTTTTTTTCCCCCATTTTTAACTATAAAAAATTTAAAATTTACAGCTAAGTCATGGCAACGTTAGAAGAGAAATGCCTCAAGTCCAAGTGAGACCAAGCACTAGATTGACTCTGGAGAATTTACCAGCTGCTGCTACTGCCACGAATCAGGAGGGTTATCAGTACTCATATGGGAAAAATAATATGTTGTTACTTCAATCAAAGGGTGGATTGGGCATGAGTGATAATGTGGGACCCAGGGTTGTACCTGATCTTAATCTTACGGTATCTCTTACAGCTGGAGAGGAGTTTTTGACGGAAATGAGGCGGGAGAGAGTTGATGACATGAATAAGAGTTTTACTAAAGCTATGGCAGCTCAAGCAAGGCAGCGAAGGATGCGAATATGTCGGGAAAAATTATCTAATTCTGGTACGAAATTAGTTGTTTCTCATACTAAATTAGGTGGTGGTCACAGGTGATGACTTTGGATCGTTATGTATATATAGATTAGGTTATCCCTATCATATTGTAAAAAATTGGAGAAGCTTTAGTTTTTGTAGGAGATTTTTCTCATTTATCTATTTGATGAATTAAATAATATTTAGCAATTTTTCAAATTTTTATACACCCCACTTTTTTTTCATTTTACTAAAGTTATTATTTGAATAAAAATTGGTATAATTTAAATAAATGAGACCACAATATAATTGTGGGAAAAAAAAAGATAGTATGTAAATATTTGATGCTTATTTTATTATGTTGGCGGACGTGCCTGGCTCATCCCATTACCAAAAGAGAACAGTTAAATGGGGTAGGGGAGATTTCACTTTTTATTCAATGGATTAGGGCCCAGTTCATATGGGAGTGGTTTTAGGTTAATTACCCGATTTCGGGAGACTGAGCCAGTTCTGTCCTGCATCATCAAAGGTCATTATCTGATTCTGATCTGTCCCTCTGCCAAAAAGACCAAGTTTTGTCTCCAATGCCAAAGACTAAGCCTATGCCCATTCTCCCAGTCGCCCGCTGCCCTCCCCATAAAACCATAGGCCACTGCTTCTTTTTTTTTTTTTTCCTAAAGGATCTTGGCCGTTCATATGTTTAACTCAAGTTCTTTTGATGCCAGCCAACCAACGAACGTGATTGAGTCTGTCCTCTCCTGTAATTTGTACAAAAATTTCCTGTAGTTTTCTGGATTGAATACGTAAGTGCAGACCGACTGTAACATAAATCTTTGCTCAAAATAATAAGAGGTGTGGACAGGCTAAAGCCTGCAAAAGCCATCCACTTTCGACTTTTTAAGGGATTAGATTAGCACGTTAAGTTCTACTATTGGAGCCAATCCACTACTAGACCGTAGATATTCGATTTAGTTATAGCAACTAGCAAGCATGCAGCCCCCAGATAGATTAAACGTGTTATGGATTAGGCCCAATACGCCGAACCAACTTCAACTTTCATGGACTCGTACGGCTGACATATGGTATGAAACAATAACGGAAACACAGATTGCAAGAAATGAAGCAATCATTTATGAATTAAAAAAAAAATATAACAATTATACTCAAGAGCTTGACATCCCAATTCACAACTAGTAGACATCCCCAACTCCATGAACACTGCCCGCCGGCAAAAAGCAACAAGATTCAACCCCCTTTCTAAGCAGATAGAAATCAAACATGAAATTCAATTATTCAAATGCTTGACAGAGCAAAACAACAGATATCAGCTGAAAAAACACCCAGTAAAAGAAACACCGACAGCCACATAGTAGTAGATACAAGAGCAGGTGAGGGCCACTCATCAAATCTCATTCCAACTCTGAAAAATTGCCCCAGGTTCCTTAACCCTCATAATTCTCCTCAGCGTCATCCTCATACTCAACGTCCTCCTCAGCAGTTGCATCCTGATATTGCTGGTACTCTGCCACCAAATCGTTCATGTTGCTCTCTGCTTCAGTGAATTCCATCTCATCCATACCTTCCCCAGTGTACCAGTGCAAGAAAGCCTTGCGACGGAACATGGCTGTAAACTGCTCACTCACCCTCCTGAACATCTCCTGGATTGATGTGGAGTTCCCCACAAAAGTTGATGCCATTTTCAAACCCATTGGAGGTATATCACACACACTAGACTTCACATTGTTTGGAATCCACTCCACGAAATACGATGAATTTTTGTTCTGCACATTGATCATCTGTTCATCCACCTCCTTGGTGCTCATCTTTCCCCTGAACATGGCAGAGGCAGTCAAGTAGCGGCCATGGCGAGGATCAGCAGCACACATCATGTTCTTGGCATCCCACATTTGCTGGGTGAGCTCTGGAACAGTGAGGGAGATGTACTGCTGGGATCCACGAGAAGTGAGTGGTGCAAACCCCACCATAAAGAAGTGAAGTCGTGGAAATGGGATCAAGTTTACAGCCAGCTTGCGAAGATCTGAATTGAGCTGCCCTGGGAACCTCAGGCAGCAAGTTACGCCACTCATAGTTGCAGAGATCAAGTGGTTCAGGTCACCAACTGCGCCAAAAAAAAAAAGGGGGCAAGATTATTATTCATGCATTTCTTCTTATAATATTGAAACTAAAATACAGTGTACTAAAAGACAATTTGCAACTCACAGCTTGGGGTGCTGAGCTTGAGAGTTCTGAAGCAGATGTCGTAAAGCGCTTCATTATCAAGAACCATACATTCATCAGCATTCTCTACCAACTGATGCACGGAGAGGGTGGCATTGTATGGCTCCACAACTGTATCTGAGACCTTTGGTGAAGGAAAAACAGAGAAAGTAAGCATCATCCTGTCTGGGTATTCCTCTCTGATCTTTGAAATAAGTAGAGTCCCCATGCCAGAACCTGTGCCTCCTCCAAGCGAGTGGCATACCTGAAAGCCTGTTCAAAAGGTATTGCAACAAATGAGTTTCACCTATCGATTCAGAATCGAACATATATATGATTGATCTTGATTTGATAGAATCCAAACACATGCTAGCTGGCTGAACACAATTATCAAAGTTTTGCTCCACGCTATGTTTTATGTCATTATGTTAAAAGAGTCAAACAAAACTACAGTGATTATCAGGTCATGCATTTAGTATGAAAGATCATAGCGATCATTGCTACAATTCAGGTGCACATCCAGAGGCTAAAATCAAATATCCAGGTTTTCACATTTTCAAGCCGAGTCAAAACAAACCACTGTTAGAATTTTTTATTTTCGTAGACTTGGGGCACACTATTCTTTTTCCCTAACTGACGTTTGGACAAAAAGAGATTGTGACACATTTTCAAGCTAAACTTTTTCCATTTTTCCTTCTTAACTGCGTTAGCTTTCCTACAGATGCCAATAATTATGAATAAATCATTCCTGCACTTAAGATTGCAACCCTTTTTGGATGCACTACCATAAAGCTTTTCCAACAGCATGCAAATGTAAAAAGAGAACATGTCGGTGCGGTTATAATACTGGGCCAAACAGGGCCATCACAACAGTTCCTGATATTTTATAAGAACTAGATATTATTACATATAGATCTGCTTATATTATCTTTAATATTAAAGTATCACGGATATTTGAGATGTATCTACTCTACCCTCCACACCAGACAAAAGATGGGGCCAACCTATACAGCTCATCCTTATCATGCTATAGCAACAACAAAACAATAATAATTCTCAAGCACCAAAATAGAGTGTGATTAACAGTCAGGCCCACGATATATATATATAATGTAGAAAAGCAGATCATTCATGTTTCAGTGTCTAAAAAGAATGAAAAGATGATTGGCTAGTAATTTTGGCGGATTACACAAAGAGGTAAAGAAAAGGCTCTAAAATCCAGCATATGAAAATGACACCAAACCCTCAATAATGGAAAAAAGTTTGTAAAGTAGCTAAAAAAGAAGAAGAGGCATAGTCTTTCCATATCTGCGACATAAGCAAAAGAACAAAATCAATACAGAGAATAAAGGTAAATGCTAGAAAACTGGATTTCGTTTCATCTTTAAGTACACATGAATCTACGGTAAACATCAATAAATTCTACTTCTACTACATCAGAAAACAAAACAATATTAAAAAGTCGACATCTATGAACTGTTAACATTAACGATCAAATAGCATGAACTCTAATCCAGTGATCCTTATGGGAATCGATCTCAGAAAACAAAACAATATTAAAAAGTCGACATCTATGAACTGTTAACATTAATGATCAAATAGCATGAACTCTAATCCAGTGATCCTTATGGTAATCGATCAGCTAATGGAATCAACTTGATAAAATTAAGATCTCTAAGCAGAAAACAGAAATGAAATATAAAATGAAAAGCAAAATTAATTACCTTGCAAGCAATCGCAATTCTCAGCCTCTTTACGAACAACATCAAGAACAGCATCAATCAACTCGGCTCCCTCAGTGTAATGACCTTTAGCCCAATTATTACCAGCACCAGATTGGCCGAACACGAAGTTATCAGGCCTAAAGATCTGTCCATAAGGACCGGATCTGATACTATCCATAGTACCAGGTTCAAGATCCATAAGAACAGCCCTGGGAACATAACGTCCAGCAGAAGCCTCATTGTAATACACATTGATTCTCTCAAGCTGAAGATCGGAAGAGCCGTCTCCCTTGTACCTTCCGGTAGGGTCAACACCGTGCTCGTCGCAGATAACTTCCCAAAACTTGGAGCCAATTTGATTGCCACATTGGCCTCCTTGAATGTGCAAGATCTCTCTCATTTTTTACTGAGGAATAAGGTACTGTTTGGTTCCCGAGAAAAAAAAATTGGGATACAGATGGAGAGAAGAGAGGCTGTATATGAAGAGACAAGAGGGAGAGGAGGGAAAAACGGAGGCTAAGATGGTAAAAATAGAAGGGCGGGATATTTTGAAGTATGTGTTGTGTTCAATGTCATGTGTACCACAGCCGAGGCGAAAGATATATACATATGCGAGAGATACACCAACTGATTGCATCGAAAGGGGGTGCGCACGTTAAGATTATGGGTCCCGCAATATTCGCTACGCCACTGTGCGTGAGTGTTAGTTATGTATGGGATTGGATCCCTCGCCGCTACTGCCGACCTACAACCAATTGGGTATTTCGGTGTCTTGTTTGTTTATTTATCCGGTAGTAGAGTAGACTGTTGTATTTTTGTACGTTATGGTTGGCTGTGTAGCTGGATCCGCCACGTGTCAGAATATGGAGACATTGGATAGAAACTGTCGATTGGAGCCGAGTTGCTCCGGATGTATGTTCACTTCGGAGTTGGGTTACGATCGGGTATGAGCATATATGGGATCGGAGTGGAGGTGGATGGTTGAATTAACAGATGGATGATCTTAGCCTGAAAGTGACTGAAAAACCAAATGCCCACTTCTTCAAGTAATGTAGTAGCCCTACCTATCCAATGAACCATTTTTCAACTATAGTTGGATTGTTTATAGGGAATGCTCCTTGTGGTCCATCGAACCAGGCATCTATAATGACTACTTTTCAAATAACAGTCATTGCAAAGAAATTTGCTAGGCTCTTGAATTCCAGCCTTCCCCTCTCATAGACACCCTCTTATGGAAACAAATTATGGCCAACTTCACATCTAAATACCAATTTGCTCTATTGAATCCATAAATGAAATAGCGAAACCTCATCATGCCATTTTCTTTTTCCACAGATGAGGAGAATCAAAAAAAAAAAAAAAAAAAAAAAAAAGCTGACTCGTTGAAAACAGTGGAGCTACCATGAGCCCCTGTTTTCCATTTTGACAGTTTCCATCATTTGTGTTCTTGAAAACAAATATGTTGTATAAAACCTAAGAAAATTATAATAATAATAATAATAAAAAGAGTTGCAAAGCTTTTTGGATGAATAACAAGGAAATCAGACATTAAGCTAATTACAAACAGAAGGAGATTCAAATCAATCCGCAATGATACTAGAGTGCCAGCAAAATGCTTCGGTGAGGTACAAGGAACAAGACGGCCTCTGAGAACCATGCTCTAGTGTTGTACTTGAGGTTCGTTGCAGTGCCTTTTGAAATTTAGGGACTCATCCACCAAAAAGTCACTGATAAAAATGATTCATCCAGCACAAGTAACAAGTGATTAAAACCACAAATTCTAAAGGAAAAGACAAAGGGAATGATTATGCAATGGAATAGAGTGAACTCACAAGATACGCTCTGCCATTTGTGATACTTCCCACCTTGGACTCCATGGATAATCAGCCAGAAGAGATGACTTGACTGGTGTTCCATGACCATTGAAATGCTATAAAACAAATAAATAAACCAATCAGTAAACAAACATCAAGATCAATTGGACCATTGATCACCAAAGTATGTAAACCACCAGCAACACTGACATGGAATTCAACCAACCAAAAAATGACAAAATAAATTACCATGACATCCTAATCAAATCATTTTATATTCTTTCAACGATCAAAAAGCATGAGTTTAGATAGAAACAAACAATGCAATGCTAAGAGAATTAACTTGTGAAGCACAAAAACCGTGCCCATACACTTAGCTTGATTATGACCCCATAATGCCATAAGATCTAAGCAGGAAACTGATGTAAATAGTATGATAAACATTAAACATGTAATGCAATTAAGTAAGCAATTCCAAATTTGTGTAAACTTCTAATAAATCAAGTATCAACCCTTGTTGTGGTCAAAAAGAAAATTTATAATGCACACAAGCAGATAAAAAAAAAGAAAAAGAAAAAAAATCTGGTGCAACATGATCCATTCAATTTCCAGTAACAAGGAGTGAGATTAATACTCTTGACCAGTGCTATGCATTATAGATTAGAAGTAAAGAATATCAAACACCTGAGTACTTTGAAGCATTAGAGATGGTTGTTGTTTTGGAAACTGAGTTGAAATGTAAAAATGCACCTGCAGGTTTGAGGAATTTAGAATCTTAGCAACTCCAAGAAAAACGCAGCTGTGTACCAAAAAAAAATAATAAAAAAAAATTTTTTAAAATGAAGGTTTCTATTGCCCATACTCTTCATCTGAAAAACCTCACAGAAATCAATCACCTAGAGCTTTCCACTACTAACCAAGCCTACATAATCAATAGTAATTGTCACAGAATTCCATATAGTATCATCCCATTAAAGCTAGTATTAAAGGGAAGGTCCCTTTGCATTTTCGTTTCATGTGCTCCTTCTTACCATTTCAAGTAACTGTGATATGTAAGATATCATACAATTTACATACCATAAATGAAAACATATTCACCAATTTTGACATTATTAAGGGAAAAGCTTCTGTACACTTCATTAACTTCCTGTGAGCACAAACTATAAGATACAGTGCGAAATTGTATGATACCAGGAATGTAAATGGTCCCGAGGCAGCAAGAAATGTAGCCTTTCTGCAAAAAACCTGACAAGAAAAAAAAAAACAATTATGAACACAAGCCAGTGTTAACGACTTGGGTGATCGATTTCATAAGTAGGTGCCAAGAAAGTACTGGATCAGCTTCTAGTGGCCTTCCAAACAGGGGGGCTAGTGTCTCAATAAAGCGCCTTCTCACATCAATTAATGAAACTGCCTCTGAGATCTATTAAATAAACAGAAACTTCAATTTGCAAGAATACTTAATATTCACTATATCAACCAAAAAGCATCGTCATATCAAAGAAAAAAGCAAACCTGTCTCTGAAGAAGTTCTTCTAGATTGGGGAGATATTCTGCCATGCACCTTTATCAGATGAAAACAAATAGCATACATTAATATCACACAAACGCAAATCTTTACATATAATGAATTCATATTAGTATGCCCAATATCTATAGGCTGAACAATGTGGTTCTTACATTCCATCCAACCATGTAGGTAGTTTGACATCATCGATCAAAAATAGAGCTTTCAGTTCAGAAGTGGATATTAATTTCAGACGAGGTGCAGAAGGAGCAGATGCATACTTTCTACCAACAGGATATATAACCTGCATCCACCAAAAAACAACTAGAAAAGGTCATAAAAAAACTAGTAATGAAAGAAAGTGGCAATAGGAAGAAATGGAAACTGTAAAATGAAAGATAGAGAAGGAATATGCAACCTGTAAGTATATCTTTTGCGGATGCCTCCAGGTACAAGCAGGTACCATTTTATTTATATTCATGTCCATTAATGGCACTGCAAATTTGACTTCCTCTGGCTACACTAAAACACAAAGGCATCACAACCAAAAACATAGTTAAAGCCCGAATGGATATCTAGATTAAACATTCATTGGCTTATAAAAAAAAAAAAGTAAAAACAAAATACAAATATGTTCACTTCATAAAGTACCTTTTCAAGACCTGAACTCATATGCATTTCAATCCCCTGCAGCAAAATGATGGGAGTTTCAACAAAAATTACGCTCCAAACTCCATAGATGATTGGAATTATATGCCATGGAAAACATAGCCTTTAAGTGAGTAGATTACCTCCCTAGACAAGGTGCTAATTTCAAACTTCAACCGGTCATCATCAACTTTTCCAACACGCTTCTTCTGATAGGACATGTAACTATCCCTTGAAAAGGCAAAATAAAATAAAATAAAACATTAATGACCAGCCATAACCATGTATATTGAAGTGCTGCAAAGCAAATTCATAGAAATTCAAATCCGATACCTCAGTTCCTGAATGAGAGCCAACAACCTAGTTGGATCTTTGTTATTCCAATCAGTCAAACTGTTCTTGACTAACCTTGAATCTCCTCCCTCGCTGCCCGCCATATGAAATGGATGGAAATTTTCATCTTCAGCTCCAAATATAACGTCAGGAGGAGCTAATGGAAATTCGACATTGTATATAATATCCCCTATTAACAGATAAACTACAACAAGTTAATGCATGATCAAGAGAAAAATCAGAGTGCAAAAAAATTGAAATGATAAAAAATAATGATACAAACATTTGAGATAGTCAAGGCAGTAAGGGATGAGCAATGTGAAGCGATCGAGACTTGCAGGATAATACTTGCTCCCTGACCATACCTGCTCCACCTGCAAAACATATGAAATTAAACCCTAGATTCCTCAATCCAAGAAACCGTAGTTTTGAAATGCTTTTCAATTTTTAGATAGTTAGTAACGATTCATTCCATTGATTATAAGAAAATTCAAGTTTACAGCGTGGGATTGAAATTGAGAGATATGGTTGTCACCTGGATCGCTTGAGGATAGTGGTTGAGGAGGTACTGCAGCTGAGCGGAGATGAAAGGAGGAAACCCGTCAAACGACATCGTACTTGTAGAGAATTTTTGTTCTGAGTTGGTGTTACCACTGGTGTCGATTGAGAAATTTGTAAATCACCGATGAGATAGAAACAGACGCAGTGGTTTCCAGCTTTCTATTACTGGCGATATCTCAGTTCTCAATCAGGCATAAACTGCTTCGAAACAAAGAACACCCTCGTTTTTTCCTAAAGGAAAAAGCCAAAATGTTGGCAAAATTTGTATAAACTTTAGAAACTTATGACTAAATTAAATTTCTAATAAACTCTAGGGACTAAATATATATTATTCATGAAACTTCAGGGTCATTTGTAATTTTACTTTAAACAATTACGGCACCGTTTACATGAGGGGCATACTCGTAAGTTCGGAAAGACAAAAACCCTAGGAGGAAACCCAAAAGCGATTCTGCTACTATAAATAATCGTCGTTATGAGCAGCATGAGAGAACTGGGTCAAGATTTTAGCTGTTCAAGCAGCAGCATACGGTTGCAATTACTCTCTTTTCCTCGATTTCCTTTTTCTATCTCTGATCTGCTAGTCCTTTTCTCTGTTTCTGTGTTTTTGGATTCAATTTTTCAAAACAATCGAGTCTGTGTGTGTGTATATATATGTATATAAATTAGTTATGGTTTTTCTGAGAAATCAAGTGATGAAATTGGATTTAAATTTCTCACGACGGTCGTCTGAGACACGTTAAAGTGTCGCCATTGATGATTGATCCAATTCTCTGATGAGTTTTCTTTTTCCTTGCTTTTTCTATTGAATGTTTCGGTGCATTTAGCTTTTGATTAACGATGGGTGTGGTATAGAGCGAGCATAATGATGATAAATTTGAAATAATCCGATTAATTTCATGACAGGAATAACAACCTCCTACTCATACTGAATGCTCGCTTAACATTATCCTGTTTATTTGGATTTGGATTTGGAGTTGGTTAATCCCTTTTTTGAATAGGCACGATGAGGATACTGAAACGTTTTTTTAACGTTTTAATAGTCTTTTTCATTATGAGTGCCTCCTACAAAAAAATTTTTGAGTTTTTCTTCGTCAAGTTCTGCTATTGCTGTTGGCGTTGATTCTTTTGAGTACGCGTCTTTACGCTGGCTATGCCTTCAATTCAATTATTATATCAATCAATCATTAGTTGCCTAGTCCATTCAAGTGCAGTGAATTCATTATATGGACTGCAAATAACTAAGAATCATTAAATATTAATATTTACACAAATAAAATAGTGGAGGATCCAGCGGACAGAATGATTACAAGTTAGGTTTACAAAAGAAATTCAAAAAGAAGAAAATAAAGGCAAGGTAAAACTCGTAAAATTGATGGAGTTATCTAGTTCTAGTCCATAGCCCAAGCCTGCAAACATAACCCATCGTAAATGATTGAGGAAATGTATGAATTTCATTGTCGCTCAAATATTAGGAGTAAGTTTAGCTAACCTGGATCTTGCCATCAGAAGAGCCGGCATACAGCATCACACCATCAATATCTGATATCAAGGATGTAATTTTGGCGTGCCCTCCCCAGTTCACTTTAATGGAAGCAATTTTTGTGATCCTTTCTTTTAGCCACACCTCAATCAAACAGCATTTTGTTGATGTGAATATGAAGTCATTATTGGCAACAATGTGCAGGATGTCGAACCCAGTTGAAAATGAACCTACTACTGCTCTAGTGGCGCAGGAAAATACCTGCCATTAAAAGATCATTCTTATGTATTCCAACTATTTAGAAACTTGAAAAAAAAAAAGGGACAATATTTCATGCTTTACCTTTCCTGCTGCCCCATCAGCCGCTGAACCACCAGCAAAGAGAAGACCATCATTAATATGTAGGGAATGTATAGTTTGTTTACCCAACAATTTTCTTGTACCAGAATAGAATGTGGTTGATGTCAATTTGCGCAAATCCACCTCCTAGCAATTTTTAGTTGTAACATATTTGTCAGCACAAAAGAGTAAGTTGCTTAAAATCAAGTTGTGGCGGTTGTTTAGAATAATTAATTAGTTGCATCAGCCATAGAAAGACGTTTACCTGAATACTGTAACCAGAGCAGCCACAATATAATCTATCTCCTGTCATAGCAAGGCACCTTACAGTTCTGTTGAAAGTTACATGCTTTGGAACTCCAGACCAACTATACACCTGCCATTGCATGACATAATTTTCATCAAAACTTGTTCTTCCAAAATAATGTTGTTCTCAACTATTTCTTTAGGAATTTCCTTTTTCATTGTCACTTTGTCAAATGATCAAATGTGGTGAAGTGGCACTTGCCTTAACTCCTGTTCCTTGAGAAGTAAAGCATGCAACTTTAGCATTAGCTGTTAGCCCATATACTGCTTCTTTCACATCATGAACTTGCACACAATGAATTTCTTCGGGCTTGATTGCCCAAACCTGCAGATAGGTAAATAAAATTTATCTTACAGTCAAGTTCCATAAATAGTTATCGACTATAACTTTCAGCAGTCCCTTGGTAAAATCAACATCAAAAGGGCTTTTTACGGCTACCTCCTGTTTAGCGTTATTTCGGTATAAACTAACTAGAATGCCAATAGGAAGTATATACACATATATGCACTTATTGACAAGTTCTGATAGAAGTCCCGATTGTTGCACATCCTGAGATGACTTACCCGAATCGTTTTGTCCAAGGAACCACTGTACAGTTTGTCACCAGAAGGTGGAATATAGAGGCATGTGACAGCTTTTGCGTGTTCACGAACTTCTTGAATTAGCCTCAGAACCCTTTTCCCAGCATCCCACACCTGCAAGAGAGCTATTAGCAGGGTACAATTGACTTGCTATTTATGGACCTACGCACACCATGTATACGCGATGCCTATGTAAGAGCTAATTTGCATTAGAATGTGAGATGGGAGAACAAAGATATAGCACACCTTTATGGTTCCATCAGAGTGACTGCTTAAAACCCGACCTTTCAAATGAATTAAAGACAGAACTTCACCATTTACAGATGACTCCAACTCAACTAATTCGGTACAATTCCACAGCTCTGTCTAAAGAATAGAACATTAAGGAAAATTAAGATCATTTATATGCCTAGATAACAAAGAAGGAAGAAAAAACAATGTTCTCACTTACTGCATGGACGGAGGACAAGTTCATCAGAGATTTCAGCACATCAGTGATCACAGGTGAAGTTCTCTTAAACTTTCTTAAGGTTTTGTAGATACATTTCGCATATTTTTCCATCTCTTCAAGCCCATCTTCAGATTATGTAAGTTTCGGTTAGTGATTGATTGTATATGTATTATATTCAAAAATAAAAACATCTCGTTAGCTCTTTTACACCTCTTACCCCGGTCAATAACAAAAGTTTTTAATGCAAGGGCTGCTAATATCTTCTCTTCCATGTTTCTTGATGATTGGAGGACATTAATAAATTCATCAAGCAAGGACTTGCGAGCCGCCTCTCTTACACCAGTATCAGGAAGAACTGAAAGCATGTATATGAGCCATGTAGAAATAACAAGGCATGACTTAGCCATCTCCAAGGAATTACTCTTGAAGCATTCCTCCATAGCTTTAAAGATGGAGCCCTTTTCATGATTGCAAAGTACAAAGGCTACCTTTTTCTCCCAAGAACTTGCAGCTTTCTCTTCATCTTCCTGCAAGAGAAAATGTTTAGGATTTAGGATTGCAAAAAATATTGAAGATCACCAAGCTCCATGTCAACTGTAATTCGACATAAAAGGCAAACCATTGTTTCTGCCAAATCATTTTCTCCCTTCCTTAGTAATCCCTCTGCCTTCATTAAAGCATTGTAAGGTTGACCAAACCCTGCAATCTTGAGCAGCCAGGCTTCCATATAGGACCTCCCAGATGATGTAAGACGTCCAGAAAGAGATGCTAAAGCATCAAGAGCCATCATTTGAGAATTAGAAAATTCCTTTGTGTTCAGTGCTTCAATGAGTGTCTCTATAGCTTCTTCCCTGAAAATGCTCATCTTACGTGGCTCAACCTGCAAAAATTTAAATCATATAAATTGATGGGCAGATGACCAACTGATGTACAAATAGAGCTTTGTTCATGAGATTTAGTTGCTGTGAGTGAATGTCAAAGAATCAAGGCAAACCAAGAGATCAAGCTGAAGAAGAAGAGTAGCAATCGCAGGTTGCTGCTCCATGGGAGCCATTTGAAGATACACAAGAAAAGTATGCATGGTACTAAATGATCCTTCATCTTTAATTATCTTTAAGATGTGATTGCAAAATGTCCTCCTGAGAAACCACGAGAAAATTGAAACATTCAGTATTGGCACTGCAAGTGTTTTAAGCAAAAGCATAAATGAGACAAATATGCGGAAGCATTTCATTTATATGGAAGGAAGACATTTGACAAGAACTGCAAGTTAAAATAATTAATATAGGACTGTAAAATTATAAATGGAAAAAATTGATGGTGTCAAATTTCAATTTCAGTTTTTTAGACTCTTTCTCGCATTAGATAACAATTTATTGCGGAAGCAAATACTTAATCTATGAGATGGACAAGTACCTGTTTAACCGGACTAGCTCTGAGAGAAAATCTATGCATATACCTCTCACATAATCGTTTCCAGAATGAAACAGTTCAAGAACGGGACATAGTTCAATTCTACTTGCTATAAAATTTCGGCAACTTTTATCTGCAAGCATGCAACATAGAAGTATTGATATAATAGACTTTCTTCCTTCCACCCTGTCCAAACACTTGACCAGCGCTGGAACTCCATTTGCTGAAATAACACTAAAAGCATTTGTTGACTGGCTGTTTTCATCCCCTCCTGTCAGAATCTGCTCAAGCATTTCAATAGCAGCATCCTTTGGCTCTATTACTAACTGAAGATCATCCAAATCATCATTTTTGTTCTGGATTAAATGGATAAGAGAAGGTATAAAGTTGTGAGTTGAAAGTTGAGCGAATGTTGGTCTCAGTTGGTAAATGAGAACAGCAGCCTCATCCAGGCCATTCTTAAGCAATGCAGCCAGGCAGTCAAAATCAGAATCTACACTGGTCAAGATCTCTCCCACACTTTCATCTGAAAATATTAGCTCGGAAAGAAAATAAATTGAAGTTCTGAGAACTTCTCTATTCAGTGAATTTGACAGTAGTTCCACAAACCCATTTACAATTGTTGGTTTGGACAGATATGAATGTACCCCAGGGTCACCCTTCGAGTCCTTCGACAGTTTCGCTATTGCTAAAACTGCTGCTTCACATTCTTGTAAGTTTTCCGAAGTGCAAAGACATGAAACATATGGTTTTAGTCCATTGATGATTGTTTCAATTGTGGCTTGGGAAATTACACTGGTTGGTGATGTAGACACGGTTGATCCTGCAAATCTTTTGCTCCTCTGGTGGATGTGATTACCTGCACTATTATGATAATCAAATATTCTTGAAGGAATGGACTCCAATGAGCTTTCTTTAATTGTGAAGGAGCTGAATGAGTTCCTTGGAGTTTCAGAGTAAGAAAATTCCTGAGCAAGATCAGGATATTGCTCTTTCCAAGATGTTATGAGTCTCTTCAGAACATAGTTTGTTTTGGGCAGCGAGTTTGCCGAGAGAGGCTGTCGAGTAATGGGACATGTTGTGTTTCCTCTTTTTAGCCACTCTTGAATAGCTTTTCTTTCATAAGTCTGACCAGTTTCAAGGGTAACAGGATCATTAAAAAGCTGTCCTGTAATGGGGCAAACAAAATCTTTTGGTGGTCTTGAACGACAACTCAATTTATCCGAAATGGGCAAAGAAATACAGCTCTGGCTTCCTTCATCGTTTTCATTAAGAGAACTGCATAACCCATAGAAATTCAAATTTACATAGGGAAAGGAATTCGACCAGAACTTTGTTTGAGATATGCTAAACATTGGTGCAAGGGTAAATAAACAGTTTGCATACAGTTATTATTTAAATAGAAATAGCATCTTCCATTTACCTGTTCTCTAATTCTTGGCTTTTCACGATGTCATAACTCGTACTCCTCCTTCGAACATAGTTTTTTCTGACACTTTTCTGCACACCCTAAATCATAAAGCAACTATTAGTAAAAATTAAATAATGCAACTTTCAATCACACTTGTTAAAATATACAGAGAATCTTAAGTCTTGGGCATACTATCACATCACCATCTGAGTCTGGCGAGCTAATGCTGTACTCCTTACTCATGCGTGGAGAGATAGGCAAAGAGGTGGCCATAGTAGAATCCATTACATGGCTGGACAGATACCGCAATAGATATGTGGGTTCTTTTTTGCGATGCACATCTGAATTAGCAGAAGAAACCTTTGGCGAAAAGATTTTTGGGGAATCCATAGGAGAGAAGACTGGGGGAGAATGTGACTGGCTGTTTGATTTATTTGACTTTATATTTGCGCTAGTTTCTTTATGTTCTATCATTTTCATGCTCCTAAGAGTTAACAACTTAGGCCTTCTATCTTCAGAATCCAAATTACCGTTATTAGGCTCACAATCAGAGTCATCTCCATTCTCCTCAAGTATGGCCTCCTGACATATTAGGCAAGAGAACAGTTTGACTATTTGAAATTTCCAAAGAGTGTAATTAGTATATTTCGTTAGTGATTTAGCATATAGAACGCGCTTTGCAGCTTTACCTGAGGATCCCACATGGTAGACTCTTCTTCCAAATTATGTGAAAGAGTTGAACTTATGCTCAATCTGCTAAAAGCCATACCCAGATTAACAATCATAACAAATATACAATATTTTCCTCTCTAATAATATCGATTCCAAATTTAATGTAGGATGTAGACTAACCTGCTGGCTTCTCTTGAGCTGTGTTTAGATCGGGTAACTGGAGAAAAACCAGCACTCTTGGGCAAGATGGGACCAAATTTTACATAATCGGGAATTGACCTGCTAACCTCATGCAGAGGAGTCATTGGTGGCTCTGCTATTGGCAGCATTGGAACCATCTTCTTGGTTGTGGTAGAATCAGAATTCATGCAATCCTCATAGTATTTAGCAAAAAGTCTTGTGTTCTCATCCAATGATTCTCCATAAAGCTGCTCCAGCTTTTGCAACTTTTCCGCTTGATCTGGCCTCAACGAAAAAACCAAAGACTCATCGAAGAATTGATCCAAGTCCGCTGTAAATGATAAATCAGAAGCATCCGGGATCACTTCCATCATCAATTTGTGCCTTGCCTCAGAATACCAGCCAACAATTGAGCTCATATGTGGCAGAAATAAATCTTTCCATAGTTCGGGTGCAAAATCAATCCTTGAGAAGAATGGATCAACAACAAACATCTGAAGAACATGAAGAACTGAATTGTGAACATTGTTACGCAATTTCCACAGATATGAAAGGTTCAGATGAGCCCAAGCAGAGAGGTAGAAATTAGGGACTCCAGCTGTCCTCTGGTCAGAGCTCAACATGGCACACACTTGCAGCATCTTCTCCGCATAATCTAACCTTGCCAGCTTTGTTTCCATATTTGCAGTGTTAATAGCTTCTTCAAGGGCTTCAATACCCCAATCTAGATTTGCTAATACCGCTTGATCAGAGTATCGAACCTCCGTGTCCTTGTCACAGCTGCCATCTTCAGCTGCTAATCTCTCAGCACACTGCTCTTTGTGTTGGGTCCTTTGCTCTTTATTGATCAACCGATCCTGTATAAAACTATCCACAGTGGTGATCAAGAACCTTGCAATATCCTTTTGATCCATGGCAAACCTGTATTCTCCTGACATCTTTAAGTCAATCTGTGATAACAAATTTCTAATCAACTCGAGCAGCAACTAATTATCATTTCGAACAAGTTTTGTCCAATTGATATGACAACGGTAAACAGAAAAAGACTAGTGATCAAATTTTGAAATCAAAAGGGAGAAACAAACAACTCAAATTAATCTTGATCATATTATCATTCTTCTTTTGTAGCAGAACATTTTGATAGATTTTTGTATCACTTATCAAATGTATCATTAGGTTCGGTTCCATTTCAGAGTACGAATTAAGTTTTTGACAAAAACAATTAAAGAAATGCTAGTTCTGGACTATAAAAATTGCCAGAATTCATAGTGCACAAGTACTAAAAGCAATAAAAGAAATGTTCCAATCTTTCAGCATCAAAAGCAAGCATATATATAGGCAGCTAGAGTCAATTGGTTTCTTACTGAATAAGGAGATAAAAACCTCAAAACGTCTGCATGAAGGAGAAACTTTGTTCAAGAAGAATGTAATGGTGGTGACATTCACAGCCAAGAGAAAGACATAGCCGGCCATTTGCTACATGTAGCAAGTAGCTGTTCTGTTCCTATATAATATATATATATATGTTGGTTGTTGCCGGCTTCAAACTTTGCTGTGTGATGATCAAAGCAAACCGTAGACTATACCCTTAAAATAATACTGATCATTGTAGTCATCTTCATTATTTATTTGCCTACACTATATTTTGTCTTTAGGAAAGCTCCTCTCGTTTTTAGATACACTAAACAAATCTCCATTAATGAACCTAATCCAATCTAATTCTGCCATAACTAAACAAACACTGCTTTTTTAACGTTTTTTGGCGGGAATACCCGGTCCAGCCCAGCCCATCATAACGCCCAAAATTATTACAGCCCTCGACAAGAAAAGGCCCATTTTTAGGAACTTTTATTTGCCACGTATGAAAGTTCAATTGTTATATCACGGACCCCTGTCCATATTATAATGTGGACCAGGAGTTCATTATACGTGTGAAAAAATTATATTTTTTTTTATACTATCACCTCCTCCTCCTATTTTTCCATCTTCTTCTTCTTTTTCTCATTTTTCTTCTTCTTCTAGCTCCAAATTTTATTAGGTTATATTTGATTTTTAACTTATAGATGATTTAGCTACTCTTTTCTTAAGTCTCTTTGAATCTCTCTGGTGCTAAGTGATTATTTTTAGCTAGATTGTTGAATTTAGCTGGATTATTATAAAATTACAATTAATGGCTCCACCTCCTGCAAAAGTATGTTGCAGATTTTCTTTTTTTGCGCTGTCAATTTTTTATGGCGTTGATCTTGATAGACGACAAGTGCGTCATGGCATGAATTTTTGGCTCTGGAAAAACTTTGTCCATTGACTGGGTGTAGATTATTTTAGGTGTTGATGTAGGAATATATTAGTCATTGTGCGTTTTCCTGAATCCTGCTTGACCCTTATATTCATCATGATGATGGTTGGGATCTGACTCGTTTTGAAATTGTCGATTTATTCATGTTAGGTGTAATGCATGATCTAATGTTGGCGGGTTGTGTAGATCAATTTTCTTTTATAGTGTTGTGTTTTATGTTTTGTTTAGGAACTTTTAATATATGAAATGTACCTTGAACATGTTTGAAATGGAATTACTACCAAGATATATATATATATATATATGAATTTGAAGTGTATAGTTAATGAATCTGTATTTCGTGTTCAATGAAGTTCTAGTGTTTTATTGATGAACTTTTATAGAATAATGAACTAGAGTATTAAAAGTGATGAAAATATAGTTGATAACTAATGAACCTTCATAATTTAATCAATGACTCTATATTATTTCTACAATTAACTTATTAATTTTTATAA
>CATIWM010403820.1:0-10849 GCA_949671775.1 Mallotus repandus | reverse complement strand
AAAAAACATTTCGGAAACATGGAAATATCTATTGGAGAAGTCTACGTACATCATAAATATATGGGATTCAACCCATAACCTTCTGCCTGAATCGACCATTTTTTACTATGTTTATGCAAAAATGGCCATTCTAGTTATCATCTTATATAGTAAACATCTGAGTTGACATGCGTTTGATACATTTTCTTACTTCATATCAATTATTGCTACCTACTCAGCAATTTCACAAGTCAAGTCAACGACAAAAATCCAATGCACAAAAGTTAAAGAAACAGTATTCTTTGAATCCATCTTTTCAGAGCCTTTTTTTCTTGTTCTTTTCCTTCTTTGATCTTCTCTTCATTGGTTTGATCACTTCTTGTGAGAAGAATCCATGGCTGGTGCAGTAGTCGGAGGATCATTTCTTTCTGCTTTCCTTAATGTTCTATTTGATAGAGTAGCTTCAAGGGACTTCATCGATTTCATCAAGGGGAAAAAGATAAGTGATGATCTAGTCAAGAAATTGAATGCAATGATATTAGCTGTTAATGGAATGCTTGATGATGCAGAAGAGATGCAGATTACGAAACTAGTAGTTAAAAAATGGCTTGATGAGCTTAAAGATGCTTTCTATGATGCCGATGACTTGGTGGATGAGATTGTTTATAAATCTTTTCGAGCGAAGATCGGAAGTGGGTCTCCAATATATCAGGTAAAGGAATTTCTCTCTGCTCGTAATCCATTCAAAAAGGGGATGGATGAGAAGCTAAGTTTGATAATTGAGAGACTTGATGATTTAGTGAAACAAAAAGATGCACTTGGCCTTAGGGAGGGCTATGGAGAAAGACAATCTTTGCATAAAATTCCCACAACTTCTGTTGTAGATGAATCTGGTGTGTATGGTAGGGGTGTTGATAAGGAAAATATAATTGAATTATTGTTGTCTAGTGATGCTGATGGGAACGAGCTCGACGTGATCCCTATTGTGGGAATGGGTGGGGTTGGTAAGACAACCCTTGCTCAGCTGGTTTACAATGATCAGAGAGTGAAAGAATGGTTTGAGGTCAAAGCATGGGTGTGTGTTTCAGAGGAATTTGATGTTTCTAAGGTAACAAAAGATTTCCTTAAAGAGATCACGTCAGATACTTGTGATACCATGACCCTGAACCAGCTTCAGAAGGACCTTAAGGAAAGATTGAAGGAGAAAAGATTTTTGCTTGTTCTGGATGATGTTTGGAGTCAAAAATATACCAGTTGGGACTTTCTGCGCAGACCCTTTACCTCTGGGGCTCAGGGAAGCAAGATTATAGTTACAACACGTATTGACAATGTGGCATCGACCATGTGCAACGCTCCAATCTATCGTCTGGAGGGACTAACTAATGATGATTGTTGGTGCTTATTTGCAAAACATGCATTTGGTAAAAGAACTTCTAGCTTAGATTTGGAAGAAATTGGTAAAGAAATAGCGAGGAAGTGCAGAGGTTTACCTCTAGCTGCAAAAGCACTTGGGGGTCTCTTACGGTCCGAGAGGGATGTCAAGGAATGGAAGAAGATACTAAAGAGCAGTTTCTGGAGTTTAACAGATGACAGTATTCTTCCAGCCTTAAGATTGAGCTACCATTATCTTCCATCACATCTAAAACGATGCTTTTCGTACTGCGCAATATTTCCCAAAGACTATGAATTCGAAAAGGAGGAGTTGATCCATTTGTGGATGGCTGAGGGCTTCTTAGTTGATTCCGGCGTAGATAAGGAGATGGAAGAAGTAGGCCACGAGTACTTCAATGATCTTGTGTCAAGGTCTTTTTTTCAACGATCAAGTAGTAGCCGTTCAAGCTTCATTATGCATGATCTAATAAACGACTTGGCTAAATTTGTATCTGGAGAATTTTGCTGCAGGCTGGAGGGTGAGGATTCATGCAGGATTACAAGAAGGACTCGACATTTGTCATATGTAAGAACAGAAAATGAGACTGGGAGGAAACTTGAAAGTATCTATGAAGCCCAGTTGTTGCGAACATTCATACTTGTCGAGTGGTCATGCATTGATCATGAGGTAATGAATGATTTATTGTTCAAATTCAGGAAACTAAGAGTGTTATCTCTGTCTCAGTATCGTAGTGTAGCTGAGCTGCCAGAGTCAATTGGCTACTTGAAGCATTTACGATATTTGAATCTCTCCACAGCATCAATAGAAAAGTTGCCTGAAACTGTGAGTATGTTGTATAATTTGCAAACATTGATCCTGCGTGAATGCACATACCTTGTTGTGTTGCCTGATTCAGTTGGAAATTGGAAGCATTTACGCTACTTGGATCTCTCCGGAACATCGATCCAAAGGTTACCAGAATGCATGAGCGCATTGTGCAATTTGCAAACATTAATCTTGTGTAAGTGCAAAGATCTTGTTGAGCTGCCTACAGATTTTTCAAGGTTAATCAACTTGCGGTGTCTTGATGTCAGAGGAACAATGTTGCAAGAGATGCCACAGCAAATTGGCAAGTTAAAAAATCTCCAAATGTTAACTGATTTCATTGTGAGAAGACAGGATGGATGTAACATAAAGGAGTTGGGCGAGCTTCAGCATCTAGGTGAAAAACTATGTATTTGGAATCTTGAAAATGTTGTGAATGTTGAAGATGCTTCAGAAGCCAATTTGAAAGGTAAAAAGCACCTTAAGGAGTTGGAGTTGAGATGGAACAGTGATTCTGATGTTTCAGCACATGATATAGGTGTCCTTGAGCAATTACAGCCCTATACAAATGTGGAATGTCTCTCTATTGTTGGCTACAGAAGTGAAGTATTTCCATACTGGGTAGGAGCTGCCTCTTTCTCAAATATAGTGTCCTTGAAGCTCAGTGGATGCAGAACCTGTCACACTGTACCTCCACTTGGACAGCTAGCATCTCTAGAAGAACTCACAATCGTTGAATTTGGCAGACTCAGGTTTGTTGGTCCTGAGTTCTATGGAAGCTGCAGGTCCTTGCAGAGCCCATTTGGATCCCTCAAAGTCCTGAAGTTTGAAAGGATGCTTCAATGGGATGAATGGGTTGGTTTTGGAGATGAAGATAAAAGTACAGCTTTTCCTCTCCTGCAAGAGCTTTACATTAGAGAATGTCCCAACCTAACAGCAGCATTGCCTAGTCACCTTCCTGCTTTAACAACACTTGAAATTGAGGGTTGCCTGAAGCTTGTAGCTTCACTTCCAAGAGCTCCAGCCATCATTAAAATGAAGGTAAAAGACGACACCCGTGATGTGCTATTGAAGAAATTGCCTTCTGGTATGCACAGTCTCATAGTCGACAAGTTCTCTTCTCTAGATTCCATACTGGATAGAATGGATAGTTTTTTCACTACTCTTGAAGAAATCGAAATCAGAAACCATGATTCACTGAAGTGCTTCCCAATAAATTTGTTTCCGAAGTTAAAAAGTCTCAGGATCACTAGATGTCCGATCCTTGAGTCCCTTTTAGAGGCTGATGCAATTCATGTGGAGTTCACATCTCTAAGTTATTTGGAGATTAGGGAGTGTCCTAATTTAGCATCATTTCTGACAGGACGATTGCTAGCTCCAAATTTGGCAAGGCTTCTGTTACTTGGGTTCTCAAATGTGGAATCCTTCCCTGATGAAACACTACTATTGCCTTCCACTCTGACATCTCTTAAAATCTTGGATTTTCAAAACCTGAAGAATCTGAATTACAGTGGACTTCAACATCTCAGCTCTCTGAAAGAATTGGAGATCTTTCACTGTCCTAAGCTCCAGTCCTTGCCAGAAGAAGGGCTGCCTCCGTCGCTTTCTTCTCTGACTGTTTTCTTATGCCCTCTTCTGGAACAGAGGTGTCAAAGGGATAGAGGAGAAGATTGGCCCAAGATTTCTCGTATCCCTCATGTAAAAGTTAATTTTCACAAGATCAATTGAGCTGAAAACGCTAGACAGGTCCTTCGTTCTAATCATCCAACTTGAAGAGAGGTGATGTTAATAAAAAAAATTTCTTTTGATTGATCCAACATGTTTGTGCAAGACTTGCCTTGTTTTTTTTACAACTTCTTTGTTGTCATTCGCAGGTCATTGATCATGTTCTTGAATGCCATTGATTTGGATTTGGCTGCAGCACACGCAACGCACACGGATAAAGAAGTGAGAACTCCACAACCAAACCAAAATTTCTTACTTAACCGTTAGCATTTTCTTATTCAGCAACTCCTGCAGCTCTCTTCCTGTGCAAACCTGGCAAACAAGCAATGGCAGAGTTTCCACCATAACTGCATTGACTTGCTATTAGCAGGGTAACTGTGTAGTTTCTAGACTGAATTCCGATTGAGCCGGACTAAAATTGAATGAGCTTGGATAAACAGCCAAATATGGCAACAAAGATTGGCAATTCGATGTGATTGTTGTTTAATGTCTGATTAAGATAGTGGGATATGCAATAATACATCTATCCAGGCATCAGTATGTTTCATGAATCATATGTATCAATTGAAGCAGTAAAATCCCATGGCTTTGTTTTTGGATATATGCTATGTGTGAAGCTTTTGATTGCCCTGATAGATTACACTGTTCTATATAAACCATGGCATGTTCTCATTCTACACTGATTTCTGAAAGCCGTCATTACCCAGATGCTGCTGGTCATGACTACTGTGGGCAGATTCACCTCCAGTGCCTGCAGAATTGTTAGATAAGCAATTTATCAACGTCGAGGATGGTGATGCAGAAGAAGCTTCTATACACTCTGGGAAAAATACATCACACGTGGTTATCAAAATGGGTGGTTATTTTATACATGGAAAACAGACATCAGGAATTGCATCAAATGAAAATTCATCGATTGCATTGAGAGTGCTGATGGTTAATAAACCTGGAGAATTTTATGAGCCCATTTAATGATCCTGACAGGGGTTAAGAACCTGGTGATGTTAGTGAGATTTTGGCTAGATGATTTAGGAACTGGCTTTGCCTCTGTACCCAAGTGAGAAATTAAAAACAAAGGCAATACAACTTGTATATTATTTGGTGGCAAGTTCATACAAGACTGCACTAGCACTTGGACTTTGTTAGGTTGATATGATAGCACAAAATTGTAGAAGAACAAGGTAGAATAGCTCGTTACTATAAAGAATAGTTATTCCATAAACATTTGCAGTACAAGAATAGTAATTCCATAAACTTTTGCAGTACAAGTTCCGTATATGTATTTTAACCTCAAAAAAAAATCATAGGCAAATTTGAGATTAGTTATGAAGCAGCTCTTCCATTCATACTTTAAGATTTATGGCATGTTTTGTTAAGTTGAAACCAATAGCTGGTAGCTGTTAGTTTGTTAGCTTTTTTTTGAGCAATGTTGTTAGTTTTTTGAGGCAAGGATGGGAGGTCAACTGGTTCTGCTGCAAAACAATTTCCAGGATTTTACACTCCTATATTCTCATCTTGGTTGGTAACTTTTTAGTTTTAATTTACAGAACTGGTGAACCTAACCATTGTGTCTTCTGGTCGAGGAATAGCCTGCCAACCTGCACATATTTGAATAATGGCCTTCAAGGAATCTGAGGGAGCTTCCATTGTCCATGTTGGATAATATTCACTTGGGTGGAACACGCATTCTTCACCAACACCTGTTAATAAGCACGGTTGAGCTCCATTAAGGAATGCATCTCCTTCAGATGTTACTAAGCCAGACTTGGCCTCTTCCTTATCTGCTGCCTACAAAACCATTGAAAAAGCAATATTTTAAACAGATTATATTAAGAGTCTAAAAAAGACAAGTTTAAGTTGCATCCCATAGTGCGGAAAAACCCATAACAATTTGATGGACATAAAATAAGAAAATGCAGTTGACAATCCAAAAAAGCCATTAAAAACTGCAGACAACAAACTGATAGTAGCAGTATTGATGGAATTCTAATGAATAATTCTAGAATTTAACCTTCAAATTTGGTTATTGAGTGAAACTGCCACTTAATGAATAATACTTAGAACATCACATCTTTGGTACCCTGAAATTATCAGATGCACAAGATAAAATGTCCAACTCAACTAAATCCGAATTCTAAAATGATTGAACCTAACTACATGAGTTCTTCCTTGATCCACCCTTTTCAAGTCCATATTCTCCAAAATTAAAAAGAATCAATTCAACATTCACTAATGTAGGTAACAAATTTAAGTTCATGTCCTAGTTTGAAGTAGTTTTTTGCTTAGACATTACATCTGCATTATTCTTCATAAAACTGTTCTATTATTGATAAGCACAGTGCAGTCAATAAGTTCACAATGCAGCTCTGAAGTAAACACAAGAGCAGAAGTTTACCTTCTCTGTATAATATTCAAAGGTCTTTTTCTTTTCTCCTGCTTCATATATATTGCATTGAGAATATATCTATTAAAGTGAAATAATCAATAGATGGAAATTAGTTAAATCAAAAGACAAATTCATTAGAAACACCAACAATTTTAAATTATGAACTTAAGATAGTTGTGTATGCTACAGATGTTTTACCTGGGATTCTACACTTGCACAAACAGCATAGATTCCCCAGTTCCTTGTGTAATTATTGTACAGATGAACTTTCCCAAATCTAAGACGAGGTTGCCTTTGCCGGGTTCCATCAAAGAAACAATGGTGAATAGTCACACGGATGCACCTATCACCAATATGAGAAGGGTCCGCTCCAATAAGCATCGTCTTATCATGTTGTGTAAAGTAACACCTGGTGCAAAAAGCGAAAAAAAAATATTTGTGATGAGTCATTATTTACACATAATACTCGGTGTAATCTTGTCACAAGCTGCAACAAGGAAATAGAAACCCACCTAGATATAGTGATATCAGTGCTTTGTCTTGTAATATCAATAAGTCCATCATCATAATCCCGAAGGCTGCATCGATCTATCCAAATGTGCTTCGAATTTGGCTTTATTTGAATGCCATCAACATCATGTCCTCTACCGCCTTCAAACTCAAGATTACATATGATTATATGCTCACATTCTTTCAGTCTTAAGCCCTTGCCAGTGAACTTTACCCTTTGGCCTCTACCATCTACTGTCTTATAAGAAGATACACTCAAGTATGAGTTCAGATGGATGGTACCCGAAACCTCAAAAACAATCCATAATGGTTCTCTTCTCCCGCAACCTTCACGGAGCGATCCAGGGCCATCATCTAAGTACCAAAATATAAGCATGTCAAGTCACTAACATGACCAAAAGAAAGACCCCAAAACCAAAAAGAGCAAGGAAAAACACCAACCAATCTATACAAATCACATGCATCATCAATCAATCTTTTAAAAAAAATGCTAATACCCATCAAATAAGCCATGAATTCCCAATTATACCTATCATTTGAAAACCAAAAACACCTTCATTTGATCATACACATACAGTATTTAAAAAGTTGCAATCAAGAGATTAAATGAAATAGCCAAAATTAAGCTAAGTACTCTGTAACCTCATCAAATAGATTCAAATACTTGTAATCAAAGAGAACTTTTTAACATCAACCTAAAATATTTACACAAAATGGAGGGCTAAAACAAATGGGTAATCATCAAAAAATGAAAATATTGAATAAAATGAAAGAGATTTGAAGAAAAGAATATAATTATACCAGCCAAAGTGGTGACAGAATAAACCGGACCATGCAACCCACCGATGGCAAACCGCCCAAATCCCTCTGCTCTCCCGGCCATTGCTCGAAGGGTGAAGTCAACGTCGGCGTAAGGAAGCGATTCCATGACGATGATCGTTGTCGTTGGGTTGAGCGCGAGATCGGAATTCAACAATCTGTTGAAATGAAACTGGTGCCTAACTTCACGGCCAACTTAGCAGTTGTAACGATCCGACCCGACCGTTAAAACCGTTTCATTCATACAACTACAATTTTCGCTGCTTTTTTTTTAATTATTTGTGAAGAAAAATTCTTTTGAATTTAATTTTCATGAAAAATATTTTATTAAATTTATAAACATATAATATAAATAATTATATAAAATATAATATATTCAAATTATTCTCAATATATGCTTAAAATTTAGTAAATTAGTAAATCAATAAGCATAATTTACAAATATCCTCGGTATATTCTAATACATTTTTGGCTTATTTACAAATAAAATTCTGACCTTTAGTGCTTTTTGTGATTTAATCACATTTTTTTAATTTTGGTAAATTAAAACACCAATTTCTAATTTTTTGCAATTCAAATCATCGATTCAAACTGCGGGGACAACTTGAATACGTGGCAGTCAAAGATTGTGTGGCTTGGCCACATCACAAGACCCATTTTCCATGTCGAAACGCACCATTTTGTCACTTCAAAATCATAAATAACATCTTCTTATTCAAATCCCTAATTTCTTCTCAAACCAAAATCCCTAATTTCCACCTCCTGATATCGATTTCATCGTTTCTTACCCCGCAGATAGAAAGGAGCTCGTTTATGAGTTTCTAAGTGAAACTTAAAGTACCAGAGTTTGACATTCTTAGGAGGTTCCACTTTAAGAAACTCAAACAAACACGACATTTGAAAAAACGGAGAAGCTAAGATAAGTGGTTGAAGTTCGCAATCGAAGCTAAGATACGCAGAAGCTAAAATCGACTTCCTCAAATAAAGGTGAGAGTGATATTAAACTTTTATTTGTTTAAAAAGGGGTAAATGATTTGTTTAATAGAATGAAGGGTTAAAATAATTTTTGTGGGGATTAGTAAATTAACAAAGTAGGTTTCAAAAAAATAGTAAATTAATAAAGTAATGGATAGTAGGGTTTTGTGGGGATTAAGAATAATATATATGTACAATGTGAACTTAATATATATATATTTTTTTTATTTATTTATTATTATTTTTTTGTGAGCTAGGTGTTAAGGTTTCTATCGTGTAGCTTAAAGGTGCATTAAACACTGGTTTGTTTCTGCATACAGGATGTTTGTAAGTTATTCTATTTATCTTTACCATAGAGGAAAATTTGCAAATCTTGGAGATGATGTTGTGTACATTGGTGGTGAAATAAAAATTAAACACAACATTGATCCTGATAGGTGGGGTTACTTTGACCTGAAAGATGAAGTGGAGTCATTGGGTTATAGAGTTGGAAAGTTGGCATATGGAATACCAAGACTAAATGTAACTGAGGGGTTGAGGGAGGTGAAAGATGATAAGGAAGTGATGGAAATGTTACATTTTGGAACGGTAGAGTTGTTTTCAGAGGCTAAAATGATGACTGAAAATTCAGGGGACATAATAAGAAATGAAAGTGAACCAGAAGTAGTTGACACAATTGAAGTTCTGTCCAAATGGAAGATCGTGAGGATGTCAATACAATTGACAATATGGTTGATATTGGGGTTCAAAGTGCCAATGAAATACAGCCTCAATTAGAGGAAGAGTAGGAGTCAAGTGAGGATTTAGACTATAAACCAATAGAAGAAAGTGATGATGGATTGGAAAACAATGAGTTATCTGATGATTACGAATATGTCGAAGCAAAGAAAAACATAACAAAATATAGAAAATATGTGTTTGTTGATGAAGTGGCTGATAGGATTACTACAAACACTGGCTTTAATAAACAAGTTAGACAAGAAACTATTGTTAGTGGTGAGCGATGCCATAGTGATTATAAAGATTCTGAAGGTGATGTTAATTCAATAGGTATAAGAGAGAAGGATGACATGGATGAGGCTGCAAAGAATCTACGAAAGAAACGGGTTGTTTATGATCCTAAATATAATCATAAGAGTCTAAAGTTTGTATTGGGGATGAGGTTTGAGAATTCAAACCAATGTAAAGAAGTAGTTCAGAAGTGGGCCATTCTTAACCATCATAATTTTCAAATTATGAGGAGCAACCATAAGCAACTTTAAGTCAGATGTGTTGAGACTGTATGGTAGTATCATATAGAGGGAGAAGACATTTGCCATTAAGACACTATACAGTGATCATAAATGCTCAAGGGAAATGCAAAATAGACAAGTAACTTTAGTATGGATTGCTAAAGAATACCTTGAGAGGTTTAAAAGAAATCCTAACTAGTCTGTCCAGGGCCTATATGATGACCTGCTTGAAAAATTTTGTGTTCAAGTCATAAAATGGAAGTGCTATAGAGCAAAGTGGAAGGCTCTTGAGTTGCTGAGAGGTTCGGTTGATGATCATTATACAAGGCTAAGGTCCTATAAGGCTAAGTTACTTAGAGTTGATCCAGATGGAAGGTATGAATTCTTGTTTGATAATGATTTGAGTTTAAAGGGATTCTTCATTGGGTTCAGTGCATTACGAAAGGGTTTTGTTAGTGGCTGCAGGCCCATCATTGGTTTTGATGGGTGCTTTTTGAAGACATTCTTAGGTGGAGCTTTGTTGGCGGTTATAGAAAAAGTTAGGAATAATCAGATGTTCCCTATATGATGGGCAGTGGTGCAGTCTGAGAATGAGTACTTTTAGACATGGTTTCTGAAATTAGCTATGGAGGAGTTGCATATTGTGGATGGACTTGGGTGGAATTTCATCAATGACCAACAAAAGGTCAACAACTTTTAGCCTATCTTTGTTTATTATTTATGTCAATTCTTCTAAATCATAAGACTGTTTAATATTAACTTGGTACTCCTAAAAAAAATTTTCTTTCAGGGATTGCTGAATGCAATTATCAAGTTAGCCTTAAGAGCTGAGGTAAGAAATTATGTCAGACATGTGTATTGTTGTCGCACCTCGTCTCAAGTAGTCCGAGATGGACGTTTAAAACCAACCATTCAAAATAGTGTTTAATTCAATCAAATTATGTTATAAACATTACTAATAAAATTGAAAATAATATCTTGGAAAGATTTGGTCTCATTTAAGAAACAAAAACTTTGTAATTGATA
>CATIWM010403804.1:0-10821 GCA_949671775.1 Mallotus repandus | reverse complement strand
AAATTATTAATTTTTAAAATTATTTAGGAGATAATAATAAAAATAAAAATAAAAATAAGTGCCAATATTATGTCAAACATTTTTTTTGGACCATATTGTTGAAAATTTTAATAATGGGCTATATTAATTGTGGGTTATATAGTAAGAATACTTTTGGTTTATATGAAATTGGGTTGAACTCTAATTATTGTGAAGTGGACTTGCTCTAATTTAAGTGTGGGCCGTAGAATTTAGTAGGCTTATAATGGTTAGAATCCATTGGAGTTGGGCTAAGGTCTCATCCCTACAACCCAACCCATTTATTTTTATTCTTGTCTCCTTATTATGTAAAAGGGAAGGAGATGAAGAATATAACAGATAATGCCATCTTTGAGAAGGTTGAAAGGGATGAAGTTCTTGGTGCAATAAGTCACTCAGTTGTACTTTCTTCTTGTAGAAGCTCATGGATCCCAAAACAGATTTTTATACTCAATTAAAATATGTGTTCTTTATTCATGAATTTTATTCTTTTTAGTTGCATATGTATGATGAATATGAATTATTTTGAAATCTTGATGCTTGCAATATAGAGCAAAGCTAACTTGTAGTATCAGAGTCACAATTTATGAATTTAGAATCGTATTTATCTTGTTGGGTTGTTAAGAATTATTGTTTTGGTGATTCAAAGTTTTGTTTTAGTTAGTTTGATGAATGGGTTTTTCGTGTTTTGGAATCAAAAATCATATTTGGGATTGATTTTGGTTGAAAACTCTTAAAGTTTTCATTTTTAGATGAAAATTTGGTGAAGTTACGCATCTTCTGTATGCAGTTTGCATTTTCCAGCCAAGCTCGTCTTGTTCCGACATGAACCTACACTTGCCTTTAGAAAATTCTCATAGAATGCAGCAATAATCATTGCTGTGTATAATTCAAAAATTCAATAGATTCTGGGCCCTAAAAATTAGTTGTTGTGTTCAATTATGTGTTGGTTTTTTAGGTGGACCTTTAATGACTTGTATTTGGATAAGTTGGGCCTACTAAAATTGGATCCTTTCAATTTTATTATATTAAAGCAAATTGGACCATAAAATATTTGCTTTTGGACCCAACATATGTTTATATTAAAAACCCAACAAATGCTTTTGGACCCTGTCATACATCGAATTTTGACTGTCCCCAAAAAGGTCCAATAATGAAAACATCTCTCTGAATATGACAAGTGTCTGTTCATTCGTACCACCTCTGAAGCATGTCGAGAAATCTTAAAAGCCCAAACTGAGCAAAATCAACCTCCGAAACATTAAGTTGCACCCCGATTTCATGAATTACGAATGATTGGAGTGGTAAGTCACTCATTTTAAGCAAATGTTGCTCAAAATGAGTAACTCATCAGACCAGTATTCAACTCATAAGATCGGAGTTCAACTTCATGAAAATTGGAAGTCAATTTTCATAAAAAGAACATAAAAAATGCGTTCGTAGGCCCTTAAAACTTCCTGAAGTGAGCTGGAATAATGCGCGCAACCTCGACAAGTAACACGTGAGTGAATTTGCAGCATGTGATCACACACAAACATATCTTGCTCACGTGTGGAAATGGAAGCTGATTTTGACAAAACAAACCTTGGAAACATGTCCGGAAGAGCCCAGGAAGGCCGTGTAACGTGTGCAAGAGTGCATGATCATGCGCTAGGACATGTGATCACGCGCCCAAGACGCGTGATCATGCACCCAGGACATGTGATCATGTGCAATTATGTGTGATCATGTGCCCTAGGGCCATTATCATGCATCATAGGGCATGATCATGCATTCCAAGGGCATGATCACACATTCCAAGGGCGTGATCACGCACATTTTCACCATTTTTCACACTTTTTTGGGCACATTTCCCTATAAATAGGGGACTCTACACCCCATTTTGGCAAGGTAAGAGCCTAGGAGTGAAGTCCAGAGCCAAGGCAAAAGCCACAGAGAAAAAAGAGAAGAGGCAAGAGCCTTACACACGCTGAAACACTGTCGAATTGAAGGTTTAGGAGCCCCAATCCACACACTCTTAGCCCATCTTTTACAATTTTCATAGGATTTCTTAAACCATTTTTGCACCAAACCCACCTTCATCTTTGTCAAAGCAGGTTCCAATGGTGTACGAATTTGCATTCTACACGTCATATTCAACCTCTCAATGAGGAAAGCTTGAAAATCTCTTAAAGCTAAAGCTTTAAAAACACCAAATAAGCTCAGTCAAATATAAGGACCAAATAATCATTTTTGCACGTTTATTTGCTATCTTACATTTTACTTTATCGCCGTTAGCAGTTGAGAAATTGTTGTGATTGTGTGATGACACTGGCAATTTGCATGCTGATTGAATAATCTCTATTTTTTTTGCTCATAATTAACTGTCCTTTTGCATCAATATGCATTCAATAAATACGAAAGCTCCTTATCTAAGTTAGAGCTTCGATATTGAGGTCCGATGATGCAATCATCATTATTTATTGTTTATCTTTTCATTTAGAAATGCTTTATAATAATTCCTGCTAGAGCATAAACTATGTGCATCTGTTTAATCATTCATGATGCATCAATCATGTTCATTATGCTTATATACTGTCCGAGTGGATGAATAGATGGAATCGCACGTAGTCATGTTAACCTCTATTTTGCAGGTGAATTCTAGATTAGGACTAGATTTACATTTTCGCATCTTTTCACTTTCATATGTATTTACTAGGAAAACCTTGTAAATAATTATGCTAAATTTCTCGTTATTATCAACGTGCTTGTGTGAATGCATATACATCAACTGTCTTTACCAAAACTAGGGTGTTGCGGTAGCCATATATAGAGTATTAAAATGAGAAATAGTAAAAAAGTAGATGGGATCTCCCAGGCTCATAATCTTTGCTGGGGACGATACTCGTTGAGTGACCCGATGCCATCCCTTTCATGTTTTCCTTATTTTCTAAAAACCAGGTGGCGACTCCAAACACAAAAGTGTCTCGTATCCCCCCGAGACCAAACATTTGTCCCTGTCCCGTAAATGGAACGGATGTCCCATTCGGTAAAGTTGTCATGTCCCACAACGGACTCGGAATCCACCTCCGGTCGCTCACAGACCCCTTTATTTTCACTCTATATATAAAAATAAAGACACATAATATTTAGTGATATATTAGAGATAAATTATGAAGAAGAGCTAAATGGTATGGATGGGCGACAGTATGAAGAAGAGCTAGATCTCGTCTTCTTAGTCAGCCTGGCTTGGCTAATGCAGAAATTTTTTGTTAATCTCTCGTGCTTTATTTGTCTTCACTTGAGTACATTTGCTAGCACTGTATTTTCCAGGCTCTTATTATCCTAGGCTTCTATATAGCTTTAGGGCAGAGCCTTGTGTTTTGATTCATTAGTTAAGTGGTTGCAATTGCAGTACTATTTTTGTAGTATTGTATCAGTTTCCTTATGTCTGCAGTTATTTTTTTGCTTTGTAGGTTGTTTCTTTTTAGCCCCAGTCTCTAATGAAACCGGTTTTTGTATGTAGTTGAGTTTCAGTTATAGACCATATAGTGGTAGCCATTTTAGTTACCCCTTGGCTTGGAGTTATGGTAGCCATAACTTTTTTAGTTTGGAGTTTTGGAGTTATGGTTGGTAGCCATAACTTTTTTTTGGTTTGGAGTTTTCTTTCAGAACTCAATATTTGTACTAGCCCTACGACTTTCTATCTATGAATCTTAATCATTTCCAAAAAAAATTATTAGAGATAAATTATTTATCTCATCAAGGAAATAATATGCATTAAGCATATGATTGTTACATATTCAGAATAAATTTATTCTCAAAATTAATTACAGATGCAATTTAATATTATAAGATAAATATAAAGTAAAATTTATCTTATAATTAATATTTTAGCATGACAAGTGAGAAAGCAATTTTATAAAAAAATTTGCCCCATGTCTTAAAGTATAAAATTGCATAAAGAAATAATGAAATAGGATATTGTGAAATGTATCTTGATGTGAGATTTTCTAATAAAATTTTAAAAAATTGTGATCGCCAAAGTTATAATTTTTTCTTGATTTTATAAGAAATGTAGGTCTCACATGTTTAAAGATGTTTCTAAATTTAGTACACAATAATTCTGCCCAAAGGTGTTTGTTATGTACGAAAATTTGGAAATGATACATATAAGAAATTTTGTTGATAATGGTTCAATCTAAGTAATTTATCTACCCAAAGGTGTTAAATTACTAAAATTGTAAACATTGTTGAACCGGTCTTATATGAAGAATTCTTTAACTGCATGTTCTGTATTATGCCCAAAGGCATATACATGATGATGTATAAAGATTCTTGTTTATGATAGTACCTCTATATGGTTATGAGTATTGTAATTATGCTATTGTTGTGCTAATAAAATTGCATTATTGTTGTTGTTGTTATTATTATTATTATTATTATTATTATTATTATTATTATTATTGTTATTGTTATTATTATTATTATTTTTTTTTCATCTTTTTGGTCAATAACAACATGGTTACTATAGAAACATTGACCGACTTTAATTATAAATCATGGAAGAGAGGTGTGGAGTTGGCCATGGAATTAGTTGACATAGATTTGGCAATGGTCACTCCTAAGCCAGATGATCTCACTGATGTGGAAAAGGAGCTTTATAAAATATGGTACAAGTCGAATCGCATGTGCTATTTGACTGTGAAAAGGTCTATACCCGAACATCTGCTTAGTGGTCTGGCTGTAACCACTATAGCAAAAGAATTTCTTGATGCTGTATCCCAGAGGTTTAAGGTATCAATCAATGTTGAAATTGGCCCACTTCTAAAAAGATTGTACTTTATGAAGTATATTGGCACTGGAGGTGTTAAAGAGTACATTCTCACAATGGTTCATATTCAAAATAAGTTAAAATTTTTGGACATTCTACTTCTTGATGCTTGTATAATACATCAAGCATTGAACACTCTACCACCAGAATTTGGAACAATTGTAACTACTTATAATTCAAAGGAAGAAGCATGGAATGTAAATGATTTCATTGCAATATGTGTTGCTGAGGAGGAAAAGTTGAAGGAGGAGAATCCAAACATATCACTCCTCATATCCAAACCTCTTAAAAGGTACGAAGGTAAGCAATCTGAATTTTTACCTTCTTCTTTTGCTTTTGCTATGTTTAGGGCTATCCTAGACAACTTATTCGGTCCAATGTTGTGGGTGCTACTAAAGTTCCTTTTAAAAAGGAACTGAAGTATTTTTTCTATAAGAAAAAGGGTCATAAAAAACACGAATGTGTCAAATATAAAGCTTGGTTAGAGAAACATGAACATATAGGTAACTCATTGGCTCTCATGATAAATGAATCCAATGTTATTCAAACCACATCTGGTTCTTGGTAGGTGGATACTGGTGCAAATAAACATGTTGCTACCATATTGCAGTGGTTCATAATTAAGAGGAGGCCAAATGAAGATGAATCAAAGCTCACTGACATCGATAATAAAGAGGTAGATATACTTTTTATTGGAGATGTGTGTTTGATTCTAGATAATGATTTTAAACTAGACTTAAAAAATGTGTATTATGTACCTTTTGCCAGAAGGAATATAGTATCAGCGTCTGAAGCTGGTAAATATGGTTTTGAATTTTGGTTAAACCCTTTATAATAATAAAATTGTTGGTAATTATATTTTGTCTTATGGTTTGTATAGACTATGCTTATCTTCAAATGAAGTATGTTCCACCTCATATAATATTGAGCATAAAATAGCTAAAAGACCTCTTACAAAAGAAAATTCTTCTATATTATGGCATAAAAGACTTGGCCACATTTCTAGAGAAAGAGTAGAAAGATAATATTCTGCCTATTCTTGACTTTAGTGATCTAGAAACATGTGTTGATTGTTATAAAGGAAAACTAACCAAGATAAAGAAAAAGGGATCTACACATAGCTCAAATATGTTAGAAGTTATCCATAAAGATATAAGTGGACCCTATTCACCCATAATATGTAGTAATAAATATTTCATAACATTCATTGATGACTTTTCTCGATCTGGTTATCTATTCTTAATTAAAGAAAAGTCTGAAGCTCTTAACAAGTTTAAGATCTTTAAAACAAAATTTGAGAAATAGTTGGGAAAAGTAATCAAGAATATGAGATCTGACAGAGGTGGTGAGTATTATGGCAGACATAGTGTAAGTAGACAAGCTAAAGGTCCATTTGCCAAATACTTAGAAGAATATGGAATAGATGCTCAGTTGACTATGCCAGGTAGTCCTGAATAGAATGGTGTGGTAGAAAGGCAGAATCGCACCCTTATAGATATGATGAGAAGTATGATTTCCAGAACTAAGACTGCCTTGTACATTCTTAATAGAGGTCCTAGTAAGTTTGGTGCAAAAACACCATTTGAGTTATAGACCAAAAGGAAACTTAGCTCAAATCATTTTTGAGTTTGAGGATGTCCTCCAGAAGTGTGCTTATATAATCCAATTGAAATAAAAATACAATCAAGATCCACTCGTTGCTATTTTGTGGAATTCCCAAATCATTCTAAAGGTTATAGATTTTACTATGACGAAGGAGGTTTTAGAATTGTGGAATATCAAACTGTTAAGTTTCTAGAAATGGATGTATGTGAAGACATGCATCATCAAGAAGCTACTAGTGAGGAGTAGCAAACTAAAATTGCGTATGTTCCTATGTTTATACAGTAAGAGACATTAGGACCTGTACCTATAGTAGCTCCTAGAACTCCTGTGATAGATGAACAAGCATAAGGTGCTCCTACACCACCTTCACCTCAAGAAATTATTGTTGAAGTTCCTTTTAGGAGATCTGCTATATCCTCCGACTATGTGGTTTATTTAGGAGAAGCTGACTATGACATTGGTCATGTTCAGGATCTAGAAACTTATGAGAAAGCTATTACTGGGCCTAAGTCTGATCTGTGGAGAGATGCAATGATAGATGAAATGCGTTCTATGGATTATAATAAAGTGTGGGAGCTTGTTGAATTTCTTGAAGGTTGTAAACCCATTGGATGTAAATGGATTTACAAAACCGAAAAGGACTCCAAAGGAAATGTATAGCAGTTTAAGGCTAGATTAGTTGTATAAGGATACACTTAAAGGGGAGGAATTGATTATAATGAAACATTTTCTCCCATATATTCTAAAGATACTTTTAAAGTTATCATGGCACTAGTAGCTCATTTTGATTTGGAGTTACATCAAATGGATGTCAAAATCGCAATCCTAAATGGAGAACTGAATGAAGAGGTCTATATGGTTCAACCAGAAGGGTTTTGTAAAAATAGTAAAAACCTAGTATGTAGACTCAAGAAGTCTATTTATGGCCTCAAACAAGCCTCCTGACAATGGTACCTAAAATTTGATAATATTATATCTTCTATGGGTTTTGTCAAAAATAAAGTTGATAGATGCATATATCTCAAGATCAGTGTGAGTAAATTTGTTTTTCTCATACTATATATTGATGATAATTTACTTGCAAGTAATGATTTAGGCATGTTGCATCAAGTAAAGCAATTAATGTCAAGTCATTTTGAAATGAAGGATCTTGGAAATGCATCTTTCATACTTGGAATTAAAATCCATAGAGATGGGCCTCAAAACTTGTTGGTTCTTTCTCAAATATCATATATAGAATGCATGCTGAAAAAGTATCATATGGGTGACTGCAAAGCATGTGATGTCCCTATTGCTAAAGGTGACAAATTGAGCTTGGCACAATGTCCTAAAAATGAAATTGAGAAAGAATCCATGCAAGCAGTGCCGTATGTAAATGTTGTTGGGAGTCTAATGTATGCTCAAGTATGAACTAGACCTGGCATTGCATATATTGTTGGCATTTTAGGGCGATATTTATCAAATCTTGGAAGAGGCCATTGGATAGCTGCTAAAAGAGTTTTGAGATATTTAAAGGGGCAAAAGACTACATGTTGACATATAGAAAAGTTGATAATCTTGAACTAGTAGACTTTATAGACTTTGACTTGCTAGTTGCTCAGACGATAGAAAATCTACACCAGGCTACATTTTTAAGTTTGCTAGTGGAACAATGTCTTAGAAAAGTGTCAAACAGACATTGATAACCTCTTCCATGATGCATGGTGAATTTGTAGCATGTTATGGAGCAACTATTCAAGGAACTTGGCTACAAAATCTTATAAGTGAAATGTCAATTATTGATACCATCACTAGACCCATACAACTGTATTGTGACAATTTGGCAGCCGTGTTATTTACGAAAAATAACAAAAACATCTCAAGGTCTAAGTATATGGAAATAAAATATTTGACTATAAAAGAGCTTATAAAGAAAGGTGACATTACTGTGGAGCATATTAGAATGGAAGATATGGTTGTCGATCCTCTAACAAAGGGACTCTGACCCAATGTGTATCAGAAATATGTATTATCTATGGGTTTGGTTAAATTTAAAGATACCCTTAGTTAGTGGGAGGTATAATAACTCTATAGTTAGTTATAAAGTATGTATATATACATATGTATATATGTTTGATGTACTTGATGACTTAAAATAATAAAGAAATTTTTATGCATTAAGATAAAGTTGTTATTAAATAAAGACTTAAGATTTGTGTTAATCATAAGCAAATGGCTATAGGGCATAAATGTTAATAGCCAAATTTATATGTCATTGTAACACATAAAGTTTATCTCGAGATATTAAAGTTTTTATAAGGACATACAAACCTAAAGATGATTTCTGATGCATGTTTGTGCTACATAAGGATAAGAAATCTTTGACTGACAAGACTAGTAACACATATCTATCAAATTTTTTGAATGTGTTACCATGTCGTGCCACACTCTCACTTCGTGTTCATGTGAATAGAATTTTCTGATATGTTGATCATGGAAGGTTCTATATTACTTTATTATGTAGTTTTCGCTGTGATTCCATATCAGAGATTCTATTAGACAGAACAGTGCTATAGAGTTATCTTTATATAAACAAAGAATGGATATCCTTAAAGTTCATATTTTTTTTTGTAAAATCCACAATTAATATTGCCCAAGTGGGAGAATGTTGAAAATTTTAATAATGGGCTATATTAATTGTGGGGTTATATAACAAGAATATTTTTGGTTTATATGAAATTGGGTTGAACTCTAATTATTATAAAGTGGACTTGCTCTCATTTAAGCATGGCCCGTAGGATTCAGTGGGCTTATGATGGTTAAAACCCATTGGACCTCTACATAAGTGTTGGGCTAAGGTCTCATCCCTCCAATTCAACCCATTTATTTTTATTCTTGTCTCCTTATTATGTAAAAGGGAAGGAGATGAAGAATATAGCAGATAATGCCATCTTTGAGAGCTTGGGCTGAAAGGGATGAAGTTCTTGGTGCAATAAATCACTCAGTTGTACTTTCTTCTTGTAGAAGCTCATAGATTCCTAAATAGATTTTTATACTCAATTAAAATATGTATTCTTTATTCATGAATTTTATTCTTCTTAATTGCATATGTATAATGAATATGAATTATTTTTCAAACTTGATGCTTTTAACATAGAGGAAAGCTAACACATACTGCCACATTGAGTACGAAGCAATATAGCCTTATGTGCTGGACATTTTGAGAAATTTGTGGTCCATTTTGCAATTGCGTAAATGTTAATGCAAAAGAAATGTCTCATTTAAAAGTTCACACACGAGGCCAGCGGGCAGCGGCTAATACTCTGCTGGCAAGAATTGACAAAGAGGACCACTTTTCCTCCTTCCTGCAGCATTCCATATTCTAAAAGTTCTGCCACATCATACACCAAAATCTGACATCTTCTAACTTAGATCGTTTAGCTCACATGTAAAATTCCCTGCAACGAAAAAAAAGAAATGTCACTGCCAAAAAATGCACATGCGAACTTAGATTTCCAAAACTTGTTGACCATTTCTTTGTTGATTCCAAACTATAGTAACACTGAATGGTGATTGGCTCTGTATGTACACGCACCTTGCCCTTTATTACGAATTTAATTTCTCTATATATCCGTATTCAGAAAATATTAAATTATAAATTAATAAATAAATTATTCTAAATATAGGTACAAAATAATAATAGTGAAATAATAAATGAATAATAATAAATAATGACAAAATTAAGATAAATATATGTACATAAATATATACATGTACTAGAAATTAAAAGTAGCTTAGGATTAAATTGTCATAAATTGGGCTTTATTTGTTTGTGAAAAATATTATTTTGGAAAATATTTATTTTTGAGTGTTTGGATTATTAAAGAAAATAAGTTAAAGAAAAATAAATAAATTGAGCTCCAAAATTATTAAGGCTAAAATTTGACAAATATCTTATCTCATATTTTAAGTATTCACTCTAAAAGGCTTATATGTAACATTGTTAAAAATTCTAATTTTTTCTTAAAAAATTTTAAAAAATTATTATTTAATTTCAACATAAACTCCTTTATAGCTTAAAACTAGAGTTATAATCCTATTAAATATCAACTATTATATTATAGTCTAATTAAAATGCCTTAGTAAATTGATAAAATTGAATTATAGGTCATTATTTGATTGCAATATAAACTCTTTTAAAGTTTAAAACCAGAGATAGTTAACTCTTAATCTAAACTATTATATTATAGTCTAATTAAAATGCTTCTGTAAATTGATAAAATTGACTTTTAAATTTTGTTCGTAGTGATTATGTTGCTTTTATATTGTCTTGAAAATTATTATTATTATTATTGAACATTTGAAGTCCGTATTTTTTTATTCATTTTTTGGTTTTGAATTTGTAT